>JAQFXP010004663.1:0-10333 GCA_034693685.1 Belba bartosi
ATTTAATTTAAATAAATCACAATTAACAATTTTTAGTTAATATAATTATACTAAAACATATTACAATTAATTATATTCCATTTGTCTAATCAATAAATAAATTTATTGTGAGAATTAATTGTAGTTTAGTTAGCTGTGATTTAATTAATTATAAATAAATTTATCCTAATTGATACAAGTATTTTTAATTATAATTTATATAAGTATTTTTAAAGTTAATTGTAATTAAATTAAATATAGTTATAGTAAATTTAATTTAATCAAATATAATTAAAATTATTATTAATTAATTAATTACAAATCAATTTGTTCAGATATAATTTATAAAAATTTATTAATTTAAATATTTATTTTTACTATTATTACCGAACTTTAGCCTAAGTTAAGAGTGACCCTCTAGTGAACCCTTTCACATCTCATTTTTCTTTTCAGATTCGGGCACTGATTATTACAGTATCCAACATGACACAATTTCTATATGATATTTGTTTGCATATATAGAGAGCGCAGTGAATGTTGCCCATAATTAATAGATGTTCCATCTGAGCTGTAGTACATTTTAGTGCTAGCACTCTCTGAGCCAACTGCATATTAACCAATAAGCGAGCCAGTCTGAGCCAAATTGCTCGCAACCAATGGCATTATTCACTGCGCTGTTTGTAGCTTAAAATTAACTCTTATTATATATTTTTAGTTTTAAACAATATATTTATCTATACATTATTACAATATTGTCTACAGTATTGCCCCAATAAATTGTTCATAAAAATTTTTAAAATATAAAAACTTTTAAATAATTTATCAATTTAATAAACTTAGTATAAATATTAAATTTGGTTATTTTTCTAATTTAATATAAAATTTATAAAAATAGTAAATAAAATAATAGTATATAAATATTAAATTAAATATATTATAATTATAAATAAAAAATTAAAAAATAAAGTAAATTAGTTTGGCAATTTAATTTTAAAATATTTAAAATTATTTATATAAGAAAAAAGTGCATGACAAGTATTTTTTAAAGAATTTCGATTATTTCAAGCAAAACTATTTTTATCTTTATTAAAAATTAATCAATAATTTAATTTCATAAAAATTAAGTCAAGTATTAATGTCTTAAAAGCTATCAACAAATTAAACTAATTTGCTATTCCTGCAAAAACATTTGAACTCTTTATAAACTTATTCTATATTATTAGAGATAATATTTTTAAGAGAAAAAATCTCTTAAATTATGAACAGATGGATCGCATTCTCCTGATATAAAATAATGATGAGTTTAATCTCAGTTATTTCGTTTGAGTTATTTCGCCTATTCTTTTGCGTTTAAATTAATGATCAAAGCCTTCAAAAAACGAACTTTTTATTCGTATTTAGTTATTAAGGAATGCAATAAATTTTTAAGATTTACTATAACTTAGGTTATAATGACAAACAGTATATCACAAATTATAAAATTCAAAATTAATACTAACCTATATTTTTGAAATAGACGTATAAATAGAATTTAAGTTTTTGTCATTATAATTTTCAAAGAGGAAAGGGTATTTTCAAAAATTTTGCCAAATTAAACTGATTTGTTTATAATTAGTATCTATGAGTTATTTTACTTATTAATTAATTATTTTAAATCCACTATTCAATTAATATTTATAGTATTTTTAAAAATTATTATTATATAGAACTACGTCCTAGGTCAATCATCAATGTCTTTAATAATTGATATAAAAGTCGCGAATTTTCTATGCTAGGTTTATATTATCCGTCAGTGACTGTATGTCCATATTGTATACAAATTTAAATATTTCTGAATAATACGAAAGCCCTCTTCAAATTATTTTTAAAATTAAATTTATTTAATTAGTTAACTGTTAAATAATTTTCAACTCATTATCTTTGGGGAGGGGGCGGTGTCTAAATTAATTTCTGAATATTTATATCTCTCTATCTTTTTCTATTGAAGTCGAATTTTTAAAAATCGATTACTCGAAAACTATTCGGAATAAAAAAAATTTTAAATTACTTTGTGTAAAATGACTCATAAATGCTAATTATAAACAAATCAGTTTAATTTGGCAAAATTTTTAAAAATGCTCTTTCCTCTTTAAAATCGATTTCAAAAATATTTTCTAAACAAGACAAAATATTTGTCATTTGAATTAAATATGACTGCAGAACAAAATTAGCCTTATTTGAACCAAGTCGAAATAAATTTTGACTTGATTTATTACAAGATACATTTAAAGCTTAATGTTTTGTAATAAATTGTTACGGAATTACTAAATAATAATTTTTAATAACTTATAAATTATATGTGGTAGAAAGTATCATTTATTAAGAACTTGCTTTTTTAACTTCTAACTTATATTCAAATACTATATTATAACATTAGATCATAACAAAACTCATAAACAAATGCATTATATTTAGAAAAGTAGCTAGTGAAAAATATACTCTGCATATGAACAAATTAATTTTTATCTCACTAAAATTTAAAGTAAATATTTTATCTAAATTAAACTAATTATTAAATAAAATTTTTAACATATAAGTTTTAAATTATATCATATTAGTTATGTCAAGTAGTTTATATTACTTAATTATAAATTTTAATAATTATATTAAATATTTTTTTTGCTAAAAATTTCTGAGTTTTTAAAAGTTGTAAATTTTAATGTTCGTAGAATTTCTAATATTTTAATTAAATAAAAATATACTTTGACATTTTCAAAACAATTTTATCAAAAAGTTATGAACAATTAATGTTAGAATGGAAGGAATTTTCAATTAAAATTTAGATATAATGCAAAATATTATATAATGTACAGTAAATCTGTGAAAATTTGAAATAAACAAAAGTTTTTACAAAATAAAATATTTTTAAACCTAAACAAAACAAACAACTTAATTAATAAAAATAAAAATTACAAATCTAAGCTTACTAAAACTTACTAAAAATAATTAAATTGTAAAAATTAAAGTAAAAATATTTGTTAAAATAAAAATTAGTATAAAATTTAAAATATCCAAATAAATTAAAAAACAAATTTAGCAAATCTTATTAGCAAGCAAATAATCAATAAATTTAGTGAGAGTATTAAATTTCTTAATACAATAGAGATTTTCATATATTATAGAATTGACTTTGAATTCAGATAATAATAATAATGGAAAGTGAAAGTCGAGATAATGTGTGCGACATATGTTGTACTTAATTAAACCCAATGTTTGAAAATTGATGTCGAAATTAGAACTTTACTCCAAATTAACAGTTTATCAAAACAGAAAAAATCAAGAAAAAGCGAGATTTTAGCATTGGATTTAAATACACCGTATATTTCACACATAATGTAATGAATATAATTAGCATAAAAGTCGAGATAAAATTCAAAACATTTATCACAAACGCAGACAGAAATAGGAGTAAAACAATGCGAAACGATATCTCATATAATATTTAGAATTTATAGTGACTTTTCTGAACCGAAACGAATACGAAACTCATTAACAATAAAGTTTATAAACAATTGTTTTTTGTTTTGTTTTTTACACTTAATGGTTGTCTCAAACGTAAATCAAATCAATTTCGGCAAAAGTTTAAAATTTTGAAAAACCTGTTTCAAAACTAACTTAAAAAATTAACTTGATTAAAACAATTTTTAAAAACAAACTAATATGTTTTTTTAAAGTTTCAAAAATACACATTATATAAAGTTAAAAAAATCAATACAAAAAAGTTTTTATTTAATTTATTTAACAATAACTTCAAATTACACAATGTAATTGAAAAAAATGTGCATATAGTCTACCCCGGATATAATAAATAGCTCGGTTCTGCAAAATTTGTTTACTATAATCGAAATTTACAATAAACAATCAAAATTCCATAATATATTTAAACTTGGTTCTTAGCAAATTGTTTATTATGATCGGGTATTCAGAATAAGCGAATTAACACTAAGCGGGATATACTGTACAACTTTATAAACTACAGTCACTTATTAGTATAATAATTAATAATTTGTTAAAAAAATAATAAGAAATTTTTTTTATATAGATGAAAAATTGCATTAAGTTATCCGAAAGTCTGGCTTCAAATTTCTCAAACAAATCAGTTGGTCTACAGAAGCCATCAACTAATGAACAATTTTAATGGAAAGAAAAAACATAAAAATGAAATAAAACAGAGATTTTTCAAATAGAAAACTCAAAAATTACATACTTTATACCAAAAGGGTATATATGTGTTGCCGAGAACGAGAATTACATCGAATTTGTGTAATTGCATAGTAATAGTAATTGGGTTTCCGAGAGATATAAGTCGAGAGTTGGCGCAACGGTATGTACACAAGTAGGGAATGAGTGGTTCTGAAACTAAATACTTAGATTTAATAAAGCAATTCTGCTCTTCTACTACTGTTTTAATATTCAATTAAATATAGAGATTCAGATGAGTTGAGTTGTAGAGTTGGGGCACAGGGAGGGCATGGCTGGCAATATGAAGAACGATTGCAGAAAAAGTGTTACTATTTTAGTGCTATAAGTGCTGAGAAAAGTTTAGCCCAAATCAGGGCAACACTCGAATAAACTCAATAATTGACTCAATTCTGATATTATTATTTAGGCTCTTCTCTCATATAAATACGAGTCATCACAATATGTGATATTACGCGAAGAGTAAAACACTTCAAATCGGTTATAATACAGAATACGACTTAATATTATGATAGAGTGATAACGAAGAAAAAATAGTAAAACAAAAGAATAAGTTATAAAAAAAGATATAGTAATGAATGAATCAGTTGCGATGTTATAGTGTATTTAGAACACTATACAGAAGTGATCAGAAAAATTAAGTCTTTATTTCAATGTTACCAAACAAAACAGTATTGTTTTGATAAGTACTTAAAGAATAAAAAGAAGAAATTCTAGACTTAGGTATATATCTAACAAATAGTTGGTCTGTGCTTATCAAACAGGGAATGCAAAACGGAGTGGAAGTATTCGTTCTGTCGCTCATACATACGAAAAGGCACTCAGAATACAGTGGATGAGACGATGAGATAGTGAATAGTGATAGAGAGGTTCGAGAGGAAAGGCAGGCAAACTGCAACATCTGCGATCTAACTATTGCATGCCTGTGCACATTCATGACTCTGCCCTTACTTTTCCACTTATTTTAGCTCTACTTTTCTTAAGTTTTAACTCAATCAGCCATTCCTTTAAAGTCAATTTAAAAAAAATAGTTCAGTTTCTATAGTTTTTTCTACTCTCTATTATACAGTATATAAAAATTGTATTTCATTTCATTTAATGTATAAAAAACCTCTCTTTTGAAACTCTATTCAATATTTTCTTTATCTACTAAACTATTTTGAAAACTTTGATAAAAAAGTGAAATTTTTAATACAATAATTTCAGAGTAAGAATAGAACTCATTAACCATTACATAGAACCAGAAAAACTCCTATAATTGTTAGGTTTTATATTACAGTATTTGTATTAAACAAAGAGAAAAGTTAACATTTAGTTAGAGAATAAAATTTCAATCAAAATGTTACGAATAAGAGTAGCAAAAAAAAACAGACCAAAAATATAGTGTAATTTATAGTGTGTTTTAATTTTATGTTAGTTTGTTTAGTTGAGCGCATACTTAGATTTCGGGCTCTTTTTTATATTCCGGGTTATTATTCCATTATTTGATTCACTCATTTCATTCTCAATAAGTAATAACAATCAGTTAAATAGTATTAACAGAGGAATAGCGACTATAATATTATGTCGTTATTATGCCTTCAAATTGAATCAGAAGAACACACAATAACTTAACTTTCCATCCCTTTCCTCCCCCTTTTCCAAAGTAAATCAAATGACACAAACAAAACAGTTAGAAAAAATAAGATATATGGGCTCAGGAACAGCACCCAACACAACACACATATACGTATCTCGGGTTGTGATTGGGTTCAAATCGTTTTGAGTGATATGAGAGCACAGTTAGCTTTTTTGAGACTGAGGAACAGCCCTTTGCCCGAGAATAGAGAGAACGCCTTTCCTTCAAGAATTATAGCCATCATAAGTGAGCCTAAAATTTAGTGCCAGTACTAGAGCACAGGAATAAGAAAATAGCCTAAAGTTTATTATATCAATCGCTTTTTTTCACTGATTTGTGTGACTCTTGTTGTGTAATCGGAGACAAATTATTTTAAATGACACACACAATGTGTTTCTTATTTGCTATTTAAGTCTTTATTCTTTATTGAGTTGTTATTCCTTTATATTCGGCTATTATGTTGAGAATATTCTTTCAATTTAATATTTCTTTTCTTATTCTATAATAATTTTATTTTGTTTTCCCTATTCTTAAACGAAATTTATATCATTTTTAACAATAACCTTGTTAAATTAAAATACATTTGTAATTTATAAAGTGTTCATTTTATATTTTCGTATAAATAACTTATTTTATTTTTTTTTTCTGGAAAAACATTTTTATCTTTTCGTATGATTTATATAAGACTTTTATTTTTCCAATTTATTTTTTTTTGTAAATTTACAAATTGTATCACATATTCAGTTGATTTTTCTTTTACACACTATTGTCGGAAATACAAGTTTGAAAACAAGATTTTTAGCGATTATTCGTATTGTAGTGTTGAGTCGATTTTTCCGCTCCATTAGACTTAATTCAAAATATTTGATTTTAGGCATTATTTTTGCTCTGTTTTAGGCATTGAATGTAGAGTAGAGTAGAGTTGGAAATATAAACTTAAATTAGAGTAAATAATTTTATATATAAAACTCTAACAGTTAAATAAAAGATTAGTGCAATTGATGTCAAATTGTATTTTTCCGCACAATTAAAGTGTTGTTTAATTATTTTAAATAATTAATTATTATTATGCCATTAGTGATAAATAAAAGGCCCGGCTGAGCTGAGCTGAGCTTAACGAGCAACTAGCACAGTTGGTTCACCAGTTGGCTTAGTGGCTCAAATCGAAAAAGACAGTTTTGTAAAGTTTAAAAAACAATTTAGAAATTTGCAAGACTCAATTAGAAATTATTGAATTTGTGACAAAACTTTTTGATTGAATTCATTTAATATTTATTTATTCAAAAAGATTTGATTAGAATTATAATTTCAGTTTTATATAAAATTATTGTTTGAATAAAACTTTTTTTTGCGTTTCAGAGCTACTGCCAAATCGTGCAGCGCTCGAGCTCTTGACTCCGGCTCGGGCTCCGACAACTGGGTGAGTCGTTACTAGTAATGATAATTCCATAATTTCAATACAATTATATACAAGTGTATTGTGCGCTAATTGGAATAGAGTGTTGGACAGTATGTTTCAGTTGGACAGTATGTATGTATGTATGTGACGGACCAGTTCACGCACGAACACACTGTGCAGACCGTAATGATAGTCCATATACGCCATACACTACGCCATACAGTACGCCATATCATATGCCGTTTACTATTTGCTCGGTTCGGTGTCATTACAAAACGAATTGCTATACCGTATGCGAAAGCAAAGCCAACTTTTCATTGTTCAGTCATTGGGAGAGTGAGTGGGCTATCAGAGGCCAACCATTCAGACCATTGTAGCAGAAAAATGAAATTCGCTTTTTATTTCTGTTGCTGTTATCCAAGAGTAGAGTCGAAAAAGTAAACTAAAACTTAGTTTTTCTTAATGGGAATCAATAACTGGAAATAGAGAACAGAATATAAGAGTTAGTGACGGAGTAGAGAGTATGGGAGGGGGAGAGAGAGAGAGAGAGAGAGAGAGAGAGAGAGAGAGAGAGAGAATATAGAATGGATTAGTTTATTAAGCATGAAATTGAATACAGTAGAATAAAAAGCAAAAGACATCAAATCATAAATTATAAACCAAATTGTAATGCATTTTCTAAAATAATTCAAATATGTGTTCAAATACTGCTGTGCAATAATATTTAATATATTTTTAATATTTTCAAAATTTTGAAATTTAATTTAAGCTCAAAATTTTTCGGATTATTTGCATTAGATTTAAACTATTTATTCGGATTTTAAAACAATTAATGAATAGTTTTGTGTGAATTGAATTTTAAATAAATTGACATCAAATTGCATCAAAGCTTCGGCTTTTCCTCTTTATGATAATTATATACTTTATAACTTAACAAATAAAATATTTAAATTAGAATTTAAAAATTAGTTTCTAAACTTTAGTCAAAGTAAATGTATCATTACATTTTATCCCGGATAAATAGCTTGATTTTATAAAATTTTTTTACTATAAGCAAAATTCACTATAAACAATAAAAATTACACAATACAGTCTATCCCGCATATAGTAAATCGCTTAATTCTGCAAATTTTGTTTACTATAGGAGGGATTCACAGTCAAAATTCAATAATGTATTTGGACTTGGGACTTAGAAAATTGTTTACTATAAGCGGGTATTCACAATAAGCGGGTTTACACTAAGCGGAATTGACTGTACATAAAATAAATGATCAAATTATTACATATAAAAAATTATTGATATATTGAAGTTATGGGAATCAAAATGTTTGGGTCCAATGACATAAAGATAAGAACCAATAAATAATAGACAAAACCAAAAATGAAAAAAAAACAATTTCGATCTTAAATAGTGTATAGAAAAAAAGTTTAGTTTTTACTGTATATTTAGATCAAATATTCTATCCATTAATCATTATAAGTGAATGGTATTGAAAGTTGGCTTTCGTACAAATCTTTGATTTCAATTTGAATTGCCTTTTCTGATGCCATATGACTATTCACTAATGTTTTATATGCTTTTATACATTTGTACGAATTATAAGATTATTTTTCCGTAATTCGGAATAAGAAGTATTATTATTTTGTTTTGTTTTTTGTTTTGTTTTGGTTTTTTTCGGATAAAAACTTTTTTATATTAATATTTGTGTTTTTTTTCTATTGCCATTATCACAATATAATTGCGTTTTTAGTGCACATTCATCGATATAAAGGTATGAGAAAAGTCAAGTATCAAAGCAATAAGAAAGCAAAAAGTGCACTGGTATGTGTGATCGGCACTGGCACTGCTGCTCCACTAGTCAGTGCCACTATTAATCTGTGAATAGATTGATAAATGATAGATAAAAATCATTAAACAATCTTTTTCTGCTGTTCTTTTGCAGACTTGGATTCGGTTTAATAGCAGAAAATTGATAGAAAATTGCTGTCAATTGAAGATTCTTAGACTAACACTAAAGAGTAAGTGAAAAGCAGTTTTGGATTTTTACTCTCAAAATACGAGCAAATTAATACATTTGTGAAAAACCTTATAAACTTCTTTAAAATTTTTACCATGTTATATTTTTTTCAATCAATACAATTTTTATTAACAGATAATTCAAATATTTATGACTTTTTAAATAAATGATTTGATTAATGAATTTACTTTAAAAAATAGAGAAAAAACAAAATAATCCCTAAAAATGTCATTATTTATATAAACGAATAAATTATATAATTTGATGAAAATATAAACTATTTTCTCACTTTTAATCCAAAAACTTATTTTTGATTAATGTACGAAAAGGTGTTTCGTATGGCTTATGGTAGTGAAAGTTATAAAAGAAATAGCAGGCAATCGAAGCACAAGTCTTTTGCACTTATAGTGTGAACGAATGATTGTGGAAAACATTTATCTTAAGCGCAAAACAACTATTCAATTCAATTTGGAAGCGTTTCTGGTGTCATAAAAAACTATTCTTTAACTAAAATTCGGATCATTGACCAGAACAGACGGGTTGAGGAGGAATGAGAAGACAAAAGGAGACAACAATGATATTACCCAAAGGGATAGCCATAACACACAACAGGGGAGAGAGAGAGAGAGGAAGAGGGAGAGAGAAGGAGAGAGAGAGAGAGAGAGAGAGAAAGAGAGAGAGAGAGAGAGAGAGAGAGAGAGAGAGAATGAGAGGGAAAGAAAGAAAAACTTGATTTTCGGCACAGATATGGTTGAGAAGACTATTAGAAACGCTTTAATTAAAGATTTCATGCTTTGTGTGACTTCGTGTCTCATCTTATGTGAAAGTATTCACAACAGAGCAGTAGAGCTGTTCCCAAAGATGAAGAAAAAACTAGAGACAAATGGAATGCACTTCCAGTAAACTGAATCTCAAGTTCGAGTAGTTTCTCAACATTTAGTTCTCATCTTTAGAGAAAAAAATCTTAAATCTCTTTCAGTTTTAGTTAAGTATAAAACCTCTTCTCTCTCTCTCTCTCTCTCTCTCTCTCTCTCTCTCTCTCTCTCTCTCTCCTGCTCTCTCTCTCCTGCTCTCTCTCTC
>JAQFXP010004664.1:0-10332 GCA_034693685.1 Belba bartosi
AGTTCTGATCTATCAATTAGAATTTTGCCAACCGTCTCTCGAAAATGTATTAAGGTCATACTGGTCAGTCTTGTTTTTATTTAATATTACTTATTTGTATAAATACTAAAATATATTTTAATTAGGAATTTAAATGTAAATAAGAATAAGAAATTAATAATATCAGTGCTTCTTAAATTAATCTAAAGTTTTTAACATTAGATTTAAATATAAATGTTAATTTTAAAAGATTTTGTCTTGGTTCTTGGTGTAAAATTAATATTAAATAAATTTAATATAATTATTATTTTTGTTAATTTAAAATAAATACAAACAACTTAAATGTTTATCAAAATTTAGATATAGATCTATTGACTGGCGTCGTTCAAAATGAGGGCTCAATTTTTTACGTCCACTTAAAAGACCAAAACCTAACTGAAGCTGAATTCATAAACTTAGTCAACATAACTGATGCTATGTATCACAATATCAACGTAAAGAAAATTACCGAATTTTACCTAGCACATATGGACAGAACACGCAAATATCCAATCAAATGGGCGTTTTATGACTATTTGGGTGATATCTACATGAAGTGTCCGACTTATCATTTCGCCAAACAATTCGCTATTCATTCGCCAAAAAGTAATGTATTTTTCTATGAATTCACATATCAGAGCCAAATGGCAAAGGCTATCGGGGGCTGTGATGAGGAAACAATGGGTATATGTCATGCGGCCGACTGTGAGTTCGTATATGGAGTACCACTTCTAACGCCACTATATTATACGAGAGTTGACATTGAGTTTACTAAGTATTTGCAGAAGATGTGGACGGATTTTGTCAAATATGGGTATATTTTAATTTAATTTAATATTAATATGAGCAATTTAGAAAGATATTGTTACAGCAATAATGAGGTATCACGGTATTAATATAAATTTGATAGAGATCCGCAAAATTGGCCAAAATTTATAGATAATAATAATAGCAATGCGAGGCCAAGGGTTAAACATTTGAATCCAATCAATAAAACGGTTGACATATTTGAAGATCCGTACAGAACGACATGCGATGTGTTTTGGAAAGATTATTTCGTATCAAGTGTTGATATGCCGTAAGTTACTTGAACAATTTTTTTCGCAATATAAATTTTATTTTAAAAATTTAATCAAAAAAGAAAATTTATTTAATTATTTTAAAAATAGTTTTTTCAAAAATATTTTCATCATAAAATTAATTTAATTAAATTTATTTTTAGTTGTTATATTAATAATTTAAATAACCAATATTTTACAAGTACATTTTTACATACAGACAAATTGTTGTGCCAGCTAAAACTGTTACACCGATTGAAAACAAGCATCCAGTATCAAGTATTTGACTATTTCGTTTTTAATATAAGATTTTACAAATTACACTGTTAATTTTTTTAGATAACGATAGAGATATAATAAATGAAGATTTATTTGAAAGCAGTGATTTTGGAGAGCATGAAAAATTACTTATTGATTTTTAATTATTTATTTATTCTGTACATTTAAATATTTTTTCTAAATAAACTTGATTTGTTATTTTATTTGATTTGTTTATGTAAATTACAACTAGAACATCTTGTTTTTCTCTCTTTTTATTTGTTTGTCTATCGCGTCGTCTTTTATCCAAATAATGTTTTTTGAGATTTAATCTATTTTTGCATATTTTTAGTAAACAATTTATATTTTATCATATTGATTAATTTTTAAAGTTTTTTTTTAATTTGTTTTTTTAATTGTTAATTAATCTATTGTTTAAAATTTTATTTATATGTTTAATATTTAACTTTTAAAAGTTTTTAATTTTTCGCACTTACTGTAAAGTCGGAATTTTCTTCTTTTATATTATATATATTTGAAATTATTTTAGTATAACTAAAAAATAAAAATAAAAATTTGAAAATTAAAAAAATTGCCAATTGGCAAATTATTTGAATTTCTAGTCAACATTTAGTTATTTTTTTTGTAAATTATTGTTAAATCCAGTTTTATCTAACTTTTTTAAATTAAGTTAGATTTCAAAATATATTTTTAAATTATTTCAATTAAGTGTTTTTGGCTTTTACCAATTTTTATTTAAACTACCTAGGTCAGATTATTAATTTCTGATTATTTAATACTTTAATATTATTTTGTATTAGTAAAACAACACATAAATTTGCAATAAAAGTAAAATAATATAAATTATTTATTAATAGTTTGCCAATACGTTTAAGCAAACATAAGATTTTTAAAAAATATATATTTAGTAATAACATTGAAATGTGACGTTTTTCAAGCAAACTTTGTATTATTATTAATATACTTTATAATTGATATTAACTTAATTTAAATTTCCATTTTGAAAAAAATTAATTTCTAATTTATATTTGTATTTTTTTAAAGTAAAATGTTTAATAAAAATTTATTAATTTTAATTAGTTTAATACAATGTTTAAAATTATGTATTGCTACAAATTTTGTTGACGTACAAACCAGTTCGGGTCTAGTGAGAGGCCAGACGTTGAAAGTGTTGGGTCAGGAAATAAATCAATTTTTAGGTATACCTTACGCACAGCCACCGATCGGTAAACTCAGGTTTAGCAAGCCCGAACCAATTGAACAACCATTAGAAGTAAGAAATTTATTATAAAAAAAATTATTAAAAATATATAATACAGTCAAATCTCACCTACAACAATTAGCTTGGTTTTAGCATGTCTAGTTTTAATCAAAATTTATTATATATTTAATTTATAATAACTAATATATATAACTTAATTAAAATTTTCTTTTAATCTATAAGTCATGTTTGCAATAATTGAAAGTTTGTTTCAAATGTTTGTTATAAACGGAATGGAATGTACAGTATATAAATATAAAATTACATAGCTAACATAATTTGTTACTTTTGCACAGCATTTGTAATTAATTGGTTAAATATTAATTGATACAATCTTAGTATTTTTTAAAAACTAAAATATAATTTTCAAAATAATTTTAAGGGTATAATAGATGCGACAAAGTATAGGAATGCATGTATTCAGCCCGAGATCGATCAATTCAAGGCTTTCATTGGATTCATGAATAAGACTGAAGATTGTCTGTTCCTGAGTATATGGTCACAAAAAACAGTTAAGGCCAGTGATGTCAAGCTAAAGCCAGTGATGTACTCAATACATGGCGGCGCTCTAACATTTGCCACACATTTTATGGCTCTCTATAACGGAAGTGCTTTGGCATCTCTTGACATCGTATTCGTTGCCATAAACTATAGATTAGGTCCTTTAGGCTTCTTATACGGCGCCGAAGAGTCCGCGCCCGGGAATGTCGGCTTTTTTGACCAACTAATGGGACTTCGATGGGTTTGTAATAAATGTTACTTTTTATGCATTATTTATTAAATACAAATTATTTCAATTGAAAGGTTAGAGAAAACATCCATATGTTTGGCGGCGACAAAGACCAGATCACAATCATGGGCTCGAGCGCCGGCAGTTGGTCGGTGTCGGCACTTATTATGTCACCGTTGACCAAAGGCATGTTTAGACGTGCGATCATGGAATCCGGCGCTCATATGTTCAATAAGGACAGGGATCTGAAAGACAAAGAGGAAGCGCTGGCTGAGGCCAAACTGATGGCACAACAGCTCAACTGTACGTTAGATATCGAATGGTTGGACTGTTTGCGCCAAATCGATGCAAATGTATTCAACAAATTTGCTGTTTTCCAGACCTGTCCCACTCTCGAAACGGAATTCCTGCCAATGTCCGCCCAGAGAGCGTTTGAGCAAAAAGCATTTAATGCAGGTTTGATAAATTACATTAATTGAATTTTTTTAAGTACATAATTATAATAGTGTCAAATATCTCCTTGCTATAATTAGCGTCATAAATCTGAATTATTATTTTTTTTCATATCGTAATTATCGGAACAAATTATATTTTAGATTTATTACTCAAAACAAAATATAGTTCAAAAATTGTTATAACCAGAGTTCGAGAAGTTAGGCCGATCCAGGCTGGAAGGAATTTTTTCAAAATATTTAGCCAAAAATTTAGGGAATATCAGGAAAATTTTTTCAAAAACAATAGACCCCTATTTATTTATGATAAAATTATATCTAGTTTAACTGGATTTAAACCGGATTTTACACCAATTTAGGGAAAATTACTTAATCTTTGTAAAAAACTCGAAAAATTAAAGAGGATACCTTTTGCTAGGGAGATAAATGACAAATTTTAAAATTATGGGTAATTTTTGGCTGATTCCTTTTTTTCGATTTCTGGTTATAATTAAGAAGATGCGTTTAGTAAGAATAAAGGTAAGCGCGGGCATATTTCTGAAAATACTCTACATTTTAAATATACAGACATATGTCTAATAAGTTATTAAACTATCTAATAATAATTTTAGTTTTAAAACATGCAACTTTAATTAATCAACTAATTACACATAGATATCGACTTACTAATCGGAGTAACGCAGAACGAAGGCTCAATTTTTTACCTACACATAAAAGATCAGAAACTGAGCAGGGACGAATTTATTGATTTAGTCAACAAAACCGACGTTATGTATCACAACCTAAATGTGGAAAAAATAACTGATTACTACCTAAAAGACATTGACGATAGTAATGGGGAAGCAATCAAATGGGCATTTTATAACTATTTGGGCGATATCTTCATGAAATGTCCGACTTATCATTTCGCCAAACAATTCACTATACGTTCGCCAAAAAGTAATGTATTTTTTTATGAAATCACATATCAGAGCAAAATGGCAAAGATTATCGGCGGATGTGTTGAGGAATCAATGGGTATATGTCATGCGGCCGACTGTGAGTTCGTATATGGCGTACCCCTACTAACGCCTATGTATTATACGCCGATTGACATCGAGTTCAGTAAACATATGACCAAGATGTGGACCGATTTTGTCAAAACTGGGTAAATTATTTGTTTTGTTGTATGAATTGTTTTGTTGTTTTGTTTTGATGTAGTTTACAATTTTTTTATTGTTAAGAAAAATAATTTTAAATTTTTTTTGTGTTTTTAATTTATTTGTAAAATTTTTTTTATTTGCATTTACTGTATAGCTATCCGAAAGATTGGCCTAAATTTTTAGATAATGACGATAAGGATGCGAAGCCTCAGATCAAACATTTGAATCCAATTAATAATACGGTCGATGTTTTTGATGATCCTTACCATGAAACTTGTGATCAGTTCTGGGGTAGTTATTTTATTAGAAGTGATTATATTGCACCATCATCATTTTTGACAAATTAAATTTTTGTTTAAAATGACAAATTTTATCTTTTTTTTTGTTAACTTAATTATTAATTTTATAATTATAATTATAAATATTAATAAAAATTCAATTAATTGCAAAACTAATTAATATAAAACAGCAAAATACAGGCATAATAAGAAATATTTAATAAAATGGCTTGCTACAATAAAATACAAATATATTTGAATAAAAAAATAAAACAATGTAGATAAAAATTATATATTCAAAATGTTTAATTTAAATTTATTAATTATTAATCATGCTGATAAACAAATACTTGTCGAATATGTCAAATATTAAAAAAAAGTTTTTATCTATACTACAACTCAATCAAATCGGTGAATGCTTTTGATCATGAATGTTCTTCGGTTGCTATATAAATTTCTAAAATTTCGAACTAATTCCAATATAGACCAGGCTAAATAAACTATTTTATTTCAAATTTAATCAAAATCTAGTAAAGTCCAAAAATACACCTGCTGACATAATCTAAATTGGTTTACCTAGATATATTTTAAATATAAAAAATATCAAACATAAAAATATAGTTCAAAAAAACGTTTTTATCTGCACTACAACTCAGTCAAACCGGTGGGCGTTTTTGATCTCGAACGTTGCCTGGTAGCACGCTGAACTTTTTGCTTGTTGAATGTCTCAACGTCTTCATCCTCGCTATAATTCAAAAAGTTTTTATTTATGTGAATAAATTTAATCGAATCCGTATTAGTGTTCGTAAACTGTTTCTTATAATTCAAATACGATATAAACGCCAGAATTGCTGTCAGAATGAATGCAGTGAACGCTTCGCTTATAATAATAAAGTTAATCCAAACCGAATACGAACTAATCGGCTCTTGTCTGTAATGTAATAGCGATAGTAATGATAGTATTGAATAGCATAGCAATAGTCGACTATTTCTCCAAATTAACTCCACTTGTCCTTTGGCTAACGACACCAGTAGTCGCGTTAAACCATAATATCCTGTCGTTTGAATAAATTGAGACAAATATTTGTTTAATTAAATATTATTTTGATAACTTTACATTGATATTATTTATATATGTTTAAAGCAGATATTCAGAAGGTCGGTCGATCTAGGGGGGGGGGGGATCAGGGAGGATTTTCTCAAAGATTTTGACCAAAAACCTAGGAAGGATCAGGGAAGGGATTTTTCAAAAAACGCTCAAAAACCCATATATTTATGATAAAAATTTCCCGAATTTAACTTGATTTAAACTGGGTTTAAACTAAATTTAGTTAAATTAATTGAATTTAAATCGAATTTAGCACTAATTTAGGGAAAATTAGCTAATTTTGGTAAAAAAAAAACCCGAAAAAAGTCGAAGGGGTACCTTTTCACGGACCAAATGCTAGGGGAGTGGGATAAATCCCAATTTTTAAAATCAGGGGGGATTTTTGCCTGATCTTCCCTTCTGAATCCCTGGTTTAAAGTTTATAGTGTTTATATAAATATTTATGCAAGAATATTTTTGGTGTGTTTAGATAAACTGAAGTTATTAACGATTTACTTTGACACCAATTAAATTAACTAGTTAACTAATTTAGTTTTGTGGGTATATTAAAATATTAACTCCGAAATTAAATTTAATTTACATGTAAAAATTTTATCAAACAAATATTTTGAATATTTTACAGTAATACTTTAAGTAATTTCGTAAAAATAACAGATTTTTCAAGCAAAAATGATTAATTTTAATTATATAAAACTAAAAATATGTTAAATAATAAATCAATTTATAGTTATACAGTAAACAATACCAAAACTTCATTAGTATTTCAACTACGTAATTAAAACTTTATAATAAATTTTTTACCATGTTGCACTAATTAAATGTATAAATTACAAAAACACTGATTGAAAAAATTATAAAAATAGCTAAATTTTCAAAACATGTTTAATTAACAAATTTATTTAGTTATTTATAAACAAAATCAACAACTAAATTAAACACACAAGCACATTTAAATAAAAACAAATTGAACAAATAAAAATGCTTTTAACAACAACAAAAATATTTACCTATGAGTATAATCGGAAAATTGATAAAAAACGGTAATTCCATAGTCGAGAGCACATACTTCTGATACAAGATCTTCGGCTCATAATAGGTAACGGGTCTGACGATACTATCGACACATTTGACAATATAAATGATACTATTGACCGTATAAGCCAAATAGAGCAAGTTTAGAATTCGGGGCCTATTAGCCACCCGTCTGTCTAACCAAAGTGACCAAAAAACGAGCGCTTCGTTAAACTTAAAGCAAAGACCGAACAAAATAGTCGTCAAAACAAATATTATTCGTATAGTCGGCACTTCATCGTAGCCTTCGTTAACGACTATTGTTTTGCCGAATGTTGACAAATCATAAGTTGCCATAACTTATGTCGAAAATATTTTGTTTTGTTTTGTTTGACTTTTGTTTTAAATCAATTGCTAATATATTTTGGTTGTGATTAAACTTATGGAAAACTTTTGTCGTTCAGTCAAAGACATGTCAAGTGTCGCTCGTTTTAATGATTTGCTTTGAAATAAGTGCTGATTGTGTGTAACTGTGCGCTCACACAGTTAGTCGCCCCGAGTTTTTATCTTATCTTGTTTGAAATTTGATGCAAATATTTATTGCTTGTCTAATGTTTTGTTCCGGAATAATCAAGGTGTTTTGTTTAAAAAATCTATTAATTTTATTATTTTTATTTTGATATTGGTAAAATATAAAATAAATAAATATAAAAATAATGTAATAAAAAAAATAATTTAATATGTGGAAAAAAAATTCACATTTAACATCCAATAACTTATTAATTTATTTAATAATTAAATAAGAAATTTGTTTAACTATAATTGTTTACAGTTTTATAACAAGCACAAAATGATATATTTATAAATAGCAATATTATATATTAAAAAAATATACATGTTATCTAAGTAAATTGTGCAAAAATTAACACGTTTAAAAGTTTTGTATTTTTATTTTTTAATAATACATATTTTGTACTCCAGGTATTTAATTAAAAATGTGAATAAACAATTATAAGTTATAATTTATAACTATTTAAAAAAGCTATTATTTGTACATTCGTTAACTAAAATAAACAAAACGAATAATTCGTAGTTAATTAAATGTTAAATGTTAAAATAAAATTTAAAAAATTATTTTTATTCTCCTGTTACTGTAAATCCGTTTTACTTTGCACATATAATTTCTAGAAAGATTTAACAAGTCAAAATGCATTTTTATTGCCTATCTAAAAAACAAATAAAGATTATTAATCCTTCCTGTTACACAAAGAACTGAGTCAACTCAACTTGAATATAGAAAATATGATAACAAGTTACACAACACGAAAACAATATTTGAAAAATCAAGAAAAAAAGTAAAAAAAATCTCCAAGATCAATCAATGAACCCAAAAACAACTACATTATCGCAGACACAGACAACGCATGCGTACACTAAGTGATGAAAAATACAAAACTAATCAAAACAAACACTGCATTAATGGCAGCGAAAAGTCAAGTGATTTTGACGATAATAATCAATTAAAATCACAAAAAACAAATCCAACCAATACTTCAGAAAACAAGACAATGGACTCAATGTCAGAAATACAAAAAAACAATGAAATAAAAACCTAGTTATTAGAATACATCATAAAAACCTCAAAATACCAATCAATTGATTTGAGGTTCAAATAGCGGATCGACTCAACGCAACACAACCTCTTCAGCGATGGATCCGCTGTTTTCGGGCGTACCGAACAGTCCAATGATGACACCGAACCGACGACAGCGACAACAGAGGGAAAGGATTAAACTGTTTTCGCAAATATCTCTTCTGAACACAAGTTTGGAGTCGAAAGTCGAGACAATACTGAAGATCGATGACTGTCCACAAGTGGACGACTCGTCGCTAATACTCCTATCGCTACCGAACGGCCCGATTGTGAGCCCATCCGTACCGATTGAACCGACGTTTCACTCGTTTTGCATTACTTCACAAACTGGTCATCGAATATATGGCGGAAGTTATGTTTTCGGCGGTAAACATGTATTGGGTTCGGCCAACAATAGTAATGATAATCGAAGTTCGGATCAATCGCTGGCCGGGGATGAGTCACCCGTTATCTATACGACTCGAGCGTTGGTCGCACTGACCGTTCGGCCACTCGTGGATCAGTTGCAGCGATGTCTGAAATGGTGTGTTGTCTGCGCCGACTGTAACCCGCGTTGGATCAGATGTTTAGCTCAGATTCGGTTACCTCCGAAAGGAAAATGTCTTTTAATTAATTTACCCAAAACTCGGAAAAGTAATTGTTTTAAAAATTAATTTTTAAGTTTTTATCAATTTTTTCCATATTTTTAAGGTTTAAGTCAAAAGAGATCTCAAGAATCGAAGCCTCGAGAGGACAGTCAGTCGAAGATAGACGAAGAACAACAGCAACAGAACAATAATGTGTCGACTCACGACTCAGACTCACTGCCAAACCCTAATTCTAACCCCGACTCGAATCAAATAACTATATTCCGACCCCTTTCCGCACTTCCACTGTTCGATTACCCCTTACGTCGACTGTTTACGGAAATCCTTTCCGTCGATCAGTTTCTTCTGTGCTATTGTTGTGCACTAATCGAAACCCAAATACTCATAATTAGCAGTAATTACTACACACTTATGTTGGTCGCCGAGTCCCTGTGCACTCTACTCAACCCATTCAAGTGGCAACACGTCTACGTTCCTATACTTCCGAATAAATTAGGTATTAATTCCCGATTTGTTTGAACTTTTTATTGATTAAAATTTGGTTTAAATACAATTTGAAATTTTTTTTCGCTATTTTTCAAATTTAAGAAATATTTTTATTTTATTTTTTTTTCAATTTAAAAATTTGAAATTTAATTAAAAATTTGATTACCGTTATTCGTTGCAAAGAGCGCCATTGGCGGTATTAGATATTTTCGATGAGGGTGGCGGTATATAATGATTAATACCGCCATGGTAACTAGCACTGATCGGT
>JAQFXP010004665.1:0-10331 GCA_034693685.1 Belba bartosi
GAAGTTCTTTTCTCTTCTAAACTCTCTATTAATTTGTGTAAACTTTTTGGAATTGAATTACAAATTAAACACTGACTGAAAAGTATAATAAATGTAAACATTAGTGAAATAAAATTTATTGATGTTTTTCTCGACATAGTCTCCAATTGACAGACACTAGAGATCGAGACAATTATATTAATTAAAAATGAAAATAATATATAAATAGAAACATAATTATCGAAAAGCTCAACCGTTTTATAGATTTGATATACATTTTGATAAACAATTTCCAGATTTTCACAAATATTTAAATTAAAAATATTTTTGAACTGATTTGAGACTAAAAAGCATTTGTAAGCAATTAATGATATTATAGACAAAACTGTATTAATTGATAGAAAATATATAAAAGATCCAAAAATAAAATAAAATAAGTTGAGTTTCTTTTTACTTGTCATCTCAATACTAAGAACTGTTCCAATTGTTGCAAACAATATACCAATAAATGACTGAATTGATACCAAAATAATTCCAACTTTTCTCTCAAGTCTTTTGTCGATAGGAATCAACTTTTCAGTCGTTATTATATCCAATAGTTTTTGTCCTCTTATTAGAAGAAATAAACAAATTATTGTGATTTGTATTCCATAGACAAACATTCCGAAATTGAATAAAGTTGAAACAAACTTGGAGTTTTTTGACTTAGCAGAATCAAATTTAATTTTATCATAAAAAATAAATAAAGAATAAATGCAAAAAATTAATAAAAGTAAAAATGTAATTATATTTAACGCAATTAACAAAATCTTTTTAATCTTGGATATTTTCTTAACATGCCATCCCATATATGTACAGCCAGTTATTCTATGATACATTAATAATATATCCAAACCAGTTAATTTGTTCATTATTAAATTTGATCTTTAATGCTACAATTAATTTGAATGCTTTTGCTTGCTATGCAGCTATTAATTTAATAAATAAAAAAATTTCAATTATGTTTTATTATGAATAATAACTTAAATACATAATATGAGCAAAAAATTCAATTATGAAATGTTATTAAATTTATTTATGTAGTAAACAAAATTTAATTAAATTGTACATTGTTAACATATATTTCTAAAACTATACAGTATTATTGATTTTTGTGCATATACAATTTATTTATATTTTATTTTCTATATAAATAAACTTAAAAATATTAAATTTGTTTTTAAAAAAATAATTTTATTAAATTATTTGTAAATCAGTTGAACCAATAGTTACAAAACTTTATTTATATAATTATTTATTAATTTTGAAATAATGTTTAACAAAAAATATTGATTTATAGAAATGTTACAAAATTTTTAAATAATATCAAAAGTCATATCAATTAAATTTAACTGAAATTAAGCGCATAATCAATACAAAAGAATAGATATATTCCAAACAATGAATTAATTACTGATTATTATCAGAAATTATAATTAAATTATTAATAAACTGATTGTATTTTTTAAAATTATTTGAATCGCTTTCTAGTGCTTCCAACAGAGCATTGATGGCTTCAATCGACGGATTCGTATTCCAGTTCTGGACCAAACTAACGATGTCTACGACTGTAAAGACAACTCCGGTCGTAGCGGCCAATCCAGCGAAGGCTAACTTTCCGGCCGATGTGCCAACCCGTGCGGATTCCAAACCAAATATTGAAATAACTTTTTGACCAAAATTTGCGTTTTGTTGCGCTATTAATGCACTTAACTCTCCGATTGTGTCAAACAATTTAACCGATTTTCCGATCACTCCTCCAATGCCTCCAATATTTCCCAACACATCAATGATTGTCTGCAAGAAATTAATTCCGTTTTCCGATTCTTCAAATTTAGTTACCGTTTGTTTGAATTCTTCATTAATTATATTCCTCTCTTTAACCAAAGCATTGATCTCTTCCTTATAGTCAGTGACGAACCCTTCGGTAATATCTGTGCCGACAGTCAGTCCAGCGCCAGTCAATCCAACTGCAGCGCCGACTACGCCGACTATCACAGCAGACAATCCAAGACTAAATGGCGCTAATATTAGCCCGGTAACCCCGAACAGTGCACCCGCACCTGACATACTTACACCAACTGTTTTGGCGATATTGCAGTTCGTCTTACATTGACTCAGAGTGTCTGCTATTTGTCGACATTTTGCCATTAATTCACTATTTTTATTCATAAGTTTTTTCAAGCATTTGATTAAATCGTTTAAATCGTTTTTAATTATCAGTATTTCACTCATTGTTTAAGAAATAAATTTATAATTAAATGAATATTTAGCGAAATGTCGAAACAAAATGTGTTTGAATTGAAATCAAAGTTTGCGTTTGAATGCGAGTACAGTCAGCGACTCGTTATTAATAATTAAATTAATAATTATATCCTTTTCCCTCTGACGCGCGATGTGCTCATACATTCACTCATACAAAACTTTCGTTACAAATACAGTATATTTAGTTCAAAAGAGTTGATTAACACTTTAGCTGTTTACTAAACATACAAAAACAGTGTATCTGCATAGACCTAAAGTTGACCTTGTAGGTCTTGGTAGATACATTGTTTTTGTATGCTTAACAATTGATATAAAAGTTAACAAACATTTTGATTTCTTATTATTGTAGCCATCTCTTCTTATTAATAAGATATTATTACTAAAGTTTAAAAAATTAAAATGGATTTTAAAATTAAACTGCAAAATGTGTTTTGAATTTATGTATTATTTGAAATGTAAAGTAATTTTAATATAAAAATATAATATTAAATTAAACTAATTTCTGATATGTTCCTGGAATAATTTTTTTTAACTTTTGCTCGAATTAAAAACTTTTTAGTCATGAAGAAAGCCTGTATGACAGCTTGTACAAAATTGCAAATAAAAATTTCAAACAAAATAATTTGTAATTGGCATTTTTAAATGTAATTTAATTTTATTATTTTAATTGTATTTATTTGTTTACGTCTCTGACCGTAACTTTAGATCTCTATTGATCTGTCCATTTAAGGAATGAGTTTTAGCTAAACTTTTATCGATTTATATATTAGCGCTTATGTTGCAGAATTATAGTTTTTCCAGTTAAAAAAGTACATGCATATTGCTTGTGCATTATGAAAGGCCAATACAATTAAATATTACATTGATGATTCGATTTGTTGTATATATGAATTTACTTTAAAGCTAATTTTAAAATAAATTAATATAACTTGTTAAATAAAATTATTTCTACCAATGGAACATCAATAAGAATCAAATTTAATGTCAAAGCCACATTTATCAATGTTTACACTATTAATTAATTAATAAACTCCCTAGACTAAATTAATGCAAGATTCAATGTGAGCATAATCTTAATTTGGCAAAATTTAATAATTTCTAGAACTAGATTAAAAAGATAAAATTAAAAGAATTATTTATTTAAAAATGTTCTATGCCATTTTCGCAAAACTGGATCATATTCATCAACAATAGTCCTACCATTGTATTCGAATTTGATTCGACGACGCGTTCCTCTTTTGGCTTAATTCAAAAACAAAACAAAAATTTACAAAAAGTTTACAATAAATAGTAAAAACATTTAAAGAACAATAAATACATTTAGCCTCAATGTCATTGTCTTCTTCCTCACTACTACTATAGTCATTATCTTCAGACGTATTATTATTTAGATCAACACATGTTTGACTATCAAAAATCTGCCCGGGTGCACATGAATATAATTTCTCGACGCCATTCCAACACTGATAGTATTGATTACTATTATGTGGATTAACATACCGGCCATTATCGCGACAATAGAATGTTTTCACACATATCTGGCCATCGAATATAGAGTTAGCTGGACAAGAGTGCAACCTAGGTACATTATCTACACAATCATAGTATTGGCTATCATTTTGCGGGTTTCGGAATTTGCCATTAGGTTGCGGACATCTGATTGATCTTGTACATGTTTTACCGTCAAAAATACTATTTTCTGGACAGGCGTATAAAACCGAGACTCTGTTCCGGCACAAATAATATTGATTGACATTTAGAGGGTTTCTAAAGCGACCATTTGGCCTTGGACATCTGAAGCGATATTTTGTGCATGTTTGGCCATTAAAAATGGAGTATGCTGGACATGAGTGTAGCCTGGACATTCCATTTCTGCAGACATAGTATTGGTTATTGTTTCTTGGGTTCCGATATTTGCCGTTAGTTTCGGGGCATTTGAACAGTCCGTGAGGTTCGACGCATTGTTCCGACGGTCCGTCAAATACCAAATAATATCCGTTGTCTGAATGCGGACACCGTTTTATATATGCCCTCTCGTCGATGCACTGAATGTATAGGTGTTTGTCTAATGGATGAGTGGCTCGATATGAGCCTGGTGATCGACATGCAAAGCGTACTAAAAATATCAAGCACAAAAATATTAGTAGTTATTTAAACAAAATTAATAATAATATGAATAATTTAGCTACAGAACAATTTTATTTATCAAGGCTTAAATTTTATTGTAAACAAGATAACTCCAATATAAAACTGTTAATAATTACTAATACTGTCGACATCGCTATCAGAGGTCTCTGGAGTCGTAATTATTGGTTCCAATGACACACATGTCTGGCCATCGAATATATAACGCGTTGGACAGGAATACAAAGTAGGCCTTCCGTACCAACACACGTAATACTGGCTATAATTGCTCGGATTAACGTACCAACCGTTAGGTTCAGAACATCTAAACGGTTGACTACATTCCTGGCCATCAAACACATAGCCGTGTGGACAGGTATATAATGAAGGAATACCGTTCCGGCACTCGTAGTATTGGCTTGAATTGTGTGTAATTCTAAACCTTCCGTTCAGTGTCGGACAAATGTACGGGTCGACACATCCCTGGCCATCAAATATTTGCCGATTGTATTCAGCAATAGTGTTGTCCACTTGACTGCAATGGCGTAGATATGCTCTTCCGTTAATGCACTCGACGTATGAGTGTCTGTCGTTTGCAAACCCGAAAACGCCATTTCGTCGACACTTTTCTAAACAACTTTCCAAACAATCCGAACAACAGTTTACTTAACGAATAAAATATTGCATTTTATTTATTAAAGTAGAGCCAAATTATATTATTTACAAATTATTTTTTCAATTTATAAAAACAAACTTACTTGATACTAAAGTGGTGATGATAATGATCAGTTTTATCATTTTGGTATTTGTATAATGTTAGTTTTGTAAAATTGAACTTTACTATAAATTATTTTATTACTACTTAATTTGCTATTTCAATATTATTATTTAGTTGTCTTGATCCATTTTAAAGACATTACAGTTTATATAATTTTATGCTTGCTTAAAAATGCTATTTTTTAAATTAATAAGCGCTATGATAAAAAGACAATTTTTTAGCAATATAATTTTTTATTATTTGTTTAATAATCACTTTTATACTAAAAACATTTTATTAAACAATATAAACTATTATAAAAATTAAATATGCAAATAAATAAATTTATTTCTATTATACTGTTGATTTTATTAATTTAATAATAATTAAATAATAATTATTTTTGCAATAATTTTATTAAAAGTAATAAATGAATTAAATGTCAAATGAATTGAAAATTGAGAACATGCTAAATTGATTACTCACATATAAAACATTGAATATTCATTAGTTAATCTAAAATTGAATTAACTATTCTATTAATTCATTATTTAAATACACATTCCATTGTACTTAAGTTATTATAAAAACATGTTGACAACAACTACATTAATTTGCAAAAAAGCTATTATTTAATAAAACAATTTTTTCGAAGTTATCTAAACAAATAAATAGAATCTGAACTAAATTGATAAGTCGAGTGCATAATGATAAATTAATTGAAAGTGCAGTCTATTTAATTATTTTTCTTCAAAGCCGACAAATTGTTAAGTAAACCAAAAAGTAATTTACATTTTTTATTGTCTCAAAACAAATATATTAAAACAAATATTATCAAAACTTTTATTAATAAAATTTTATTTTTAAATGGTAAATTTAAATTTTATTTTATTGATACAAATGTAACATTTTGTGTTAATAATAATATCACACGTTTTAAATAAATTAAATACTTTTACTGTATTTTTAGCAATGGCATATTTTTACTAAATATGTTAAAAATTTTAATAATAATTATTTATTATTTATAAATCTAAAATGTAAATTTAAACTTTCGTATATTTTATTTTATTTAAAATGTTTTTGCTAAACAATAAGTTACTTATAATTAAGTTTAAATAGCTGGTTTAAAATAATAAATTAGATTAAAAAATAATATAAGTATTTTTCAAGTATAAAATATTAGCATTTGTATTTAATTAGTTACATTTTCCCGCTAAAATGTCTAGTTTTTATGATTGAAATTGAAAAAATTAATAATAAAAAAACTAAACCATTACTTAAGTGTCAATTAAGATATTGTTTACTTTTATGTGTTTTCTTAAAAAGTCAATATTGTTGGAGACAATGCCTTTTATATACTATTGTTAAAATATCGATTTTTAGACATATTTTTTCTTTATAATTGATAGAAGAGAGTGAAAGTATGATAACTAAAACAAATAAAATTTTGTTATTTTAGTAAGAATTTATATGTAACTATGAAATGAGTATCCTTGATCTAAATTAAACAGGTAATAAATATTGTAGTTATTACTAGAAACACCCAGCAAATTATTATATTATATTTAAAGCAAGAGTCAAATAAAGGTCTTATAATTCACTGCATTATACAAAATAAAAATAGACTTTTATTACCGACATTAGTCATTAAATGTATAAAATATTGTCAAATTAAATGTACTATTTAGTTTTATTACATTAAACATATTAGTTTATTTAGTTGCATTAACCTCTTAGTAACTCACTAAATTAGGAAAGCTAAAAATGTTAGTCACCGGAAGGAACAATCAGAAAGTGGCAAATGTGGCGAATTATTTCACCGAATCGATTGAAAGCACTGGAAGTGTTAACAAACGTTAGCGACAATAAGGACTGCAAACGACTTATTGATCAAACAATCAAAGAGTTTGGAAAACTTGATATTCTGGTATATAACTCCGGCATTGCCTTGATTAATTTACATTTAATAAGTTAAGTGTAATATAATAAGCGGTCAATATTTTGTTTTATTATATTAATTATTTATAAATTAATTAATTTTATTAAATTGTATTTTCAATAATGCGTCAAATCTATAGTTTATAGCAAAAATATTTGCAATAAAAGATATTTATGTCAATGTTATCAAGTAATAAAATGTTTTTGGCATTATAAAATGATTTTATATATATAACACGCTTTGTAATATTATATAATTTTTAGTCAATAAATAATATTTGAGAATAATTATAGAGATTGAGAAGGTCGGCAAATTCAGGGGGGGGGGAATCAGGGAAGGGATTTTTCTCAAAATTTTGGCCAAAAACCTAGGGTGGATCAGGGAAAGAATTTTTCCAAAAAACGCTTAAAAACCTATATATTTATTATAAAATTTTGCCTAATTTAACTGGATTTAAACTAAATTTAGTTAAATTAACTGGATTTAGCACCAATTTAAGGGAATATTCTAATTTTAAGCAAAAAACCCAAAAAATTTTAGCAAAACAACGAAAAGAATGGATACCTTTTCTCGGACCAAATGCTAGAGGGGGTGGTAAATTTAAATTTTCAAAACCAGAAGGGAATATTTTTGCCTGATTCCCCCTTCTCAATCTCTGAGATATTTATTAAATATATTTAAGTATAAATAATTAAAAATATTCTAGATGCTTTCTAGTTTAATTAATTTTTTGCCTAAATGTGCCTTTATTAATGTTCTAAAATAAATTAAAGTTTTAATTAAATAATTTTTATAATTAGTTTATATGTAGTATATAATAAATCAATTTTATTATTTTATTTTAAAAAAATATAATGTAAAAAATTATAAAACGTGTAAAATTTTTTATTTTGTAATTTTTGTCGTTTTAATATTTAAGAATTAAAATAAAACATTTTTTGCTGGAAGTGTTTTCAACAAAAAAAATAATTTTTATACGCATAGATTTTTTTATCTGATAAAATTTTAACAAAAATTGTCGGAAAGTTTTTTTTTGTAATATTAATGTGTATTTGAATTAAATATAAATTATGTCAATTAAATACTTTATAGTTATTTTTTAAAAATTACAATAAAATTATAATTATTATGAATTATATGAAATATATAAATATATATTTTTTAATTTTAATAATTATTATAACAATATTATCAACAAATTTCGTGAACAGTCAACCAAGGCAAAGACGTGGAAGGAGAATTTATGACGTTATTTTCCCGTTATGGAGAAAACCTCGTGGTAGATTTAAATTATTTCAATATAGATATTAAGCTAATTGTCTTAATGTATTTTAATTTTTAAAATGTTAATTATTAATCTTAATTAATAAAAACATTTTAATAAAAAATTTATTAATTGATTTAAAAGTCTAAATTATTGTGTTTTTATTATTAATTTAATTATAATTAAGTTTATTTATTATTAAACATTTAGCTTTTAAATAAGCAAAAGCTTACATATATATATATTTTTTATTTATTTAAATTGTCTAGTAAATTTATTTTTTTATACAATCAAAGCGTTTTTCAAACTTGATTTTAATTTAATAATACGTTTTCATAATTAATATTACAGTCAATTTCACTTAAAGATCACATTATTTAAATTGATAGTCACTTCGGTTTCTTTTATAAAGAAGAAGAATAATCATTTGAGCCGTTTTAAAAATTCGAATCATATGTTGAGTATTATTAATATAAGGGCTTAAGTATTCTCTCGTTGGAGTTAAAAGGGAATACTTAATTGTTGGCAAGCAATAGCTAGACCAATTGCTGAGATGAGACGCACAATTTAAACAGTACACTTGTTTATTTAATTATTAAACCTATAACTTAATAACAAAAATGTACTAAATAAACAAGTGTAATGCTTTAATTATGCGTCTCATTTCAGTAATTGGTCTAGCTATTGCTTGCCAACAATTAAGTATTCCCTAAAACATTAACGAGAATTAGTGAACATTGAGCTGTTGCTAAGAAAAGTTGAACTGTGAATGACAATCGAAACGTATATACTGTTTTAGTCTGAAATTTTAAAAATGTTTTTACGAATAATTTAACCTAGGTAAGTTAACCATAAAATATTTTAAAATAAAATATACCTAAAATTAATTTATAGTATTGTTTGCATTTTTAATTATTAAGATTTTGTATTTTGCTATCCGTTTTAATTCCTAACTTTTGTTTGATTTATTTAATTAAATATAAGTAATATTATATAATTAAAAAAAATTTTTGGAACTGAGTGGCTAATTTTATAAAAATCATGTTTATATATTTTAAATGTCATTTTCAGTCACAAGAAAATTGTTTATATAAATATTTTATTTAGCTATTAATTCTGCTTTAATATATTCATGTAATAGTAAAAAAAATAATTAAAATATCTAATTTAATTTGTTTGTAAATTAAGTTTAAAATTCATAAACTGTGAGAAAATATTTTATTTTTAAATGAGAAAAATTTTTAAAAATAACAGTTAAAAGAATAATTTTTGTATATTTCTTTAATATATTATATGTTTTTATCATAATAAAAAATAAAAATGTAATCTACGGCCTATTTTTTTCTAAATTGCTGCTAAATCCAGTTTAAATCCAGTTATATTAACTAAATTTAATTTAAATTCAGTTCAATTTCAGTTAAATTAAGTAAAAATTTATTATAAATTATGGCTTTTTAAGCGTTTTTGGAAAAATTCTTCCTTTAATACTCCCTAGGATTTTGGCCAAAAGTTTTGAGAAACTCTCCTCTGATACCTCTAGATTGGCCAATCTTCTCGCTTTCTGATAAAAATCAATATCAACATAATGTATTGCCTTCCTATATAAATATACCTTTTGTACTCAATTTATCTAATTAATTTTAAAATTAGTTATTAAATTTTCCTAGATAACTTATAAATTGGCCGGGCGTGTCGGATGCTTTCTCTATTGTAGTATACTGTGACTTTGGACGGGGGTTATAAAAATAAATTTAAAATCACAAAAAATTCTAATGTCGAATATGCTAATTATATAATAATATAGTCAGCTTCTAATAGCTTTAAATGTTCCAAAAGCAGTAATAAAGTTTTTTAAAGCCGTGAACAAGTAAACGGGATTCATGGTTAGAATCCGTACTTAGAAACTGATGTATCGATACTAAGGAATAGATTTGATTACATTTTTAATCTTTAGGATATTT
>JAQFXP010004666.1:0-10330 GCA_034693685.1 Belba bartosi
AACTTTAAACCTAAAATTTATTCTCCGCTACTATAATAAGCGAGCATCTGCGGGGGGGGGGGTGGGGGAGGGGGGGGAGGAATGCCAAATTTATATATACAATTTCTCCGAAAATGTATTAAAAATTTCTAATTTGTAAATAGTAAAATAATAATTGGCATATTTTATTTTATATTATTCTATATCAATAAAATATATTAATATATAATATATTAAATAAAAAAATTTTAATAATATTTTTAATGAAACAATTATAATTTATAAAAATTCAAACAAATATAAAAATTATTTTTCAAATGTGTATCCTCAAATATTGACAACAAATTATGAATAAATTAGATCTAAGCAAACATTTGCCGCAAAATCTAATCATCAGATCAGCGGAAAGTCATTTATTTAGAATTGGTTTATGTCTTACGAATAAAGTTGGGCTAAACATGTATAGTGTATAATACATCATGTATAATACATGTATAATACAAAGTCAAATTTTATTTTTTAAAATTGCCCATCTCAATTAACAATTTAGTTTAATTCAAATAAAAAAATTTCCAGAAAATCACAATATTTCTGATATTAATTTTAATATTATTTTTGAAATTATTAGTAAGTTTAAAAAAACCTTAATTTTTCGCGTGGCATAATGACGTATGTATGCGTAGATTGGCATAAAAAGCAACTAATAGTTTATATATACGAATCAATGCATACTTATGTGATGTCATGTCATATAAACCAGTAGTACAAGGTTTGAAGTTTTACTAACAGAGTCAATATTAATTAATTACATTAATTTTATTGCTCAGTACCTAATTTTTAAATAAAATATTAATTTCTAATACAAAATAATAAATTAAGAAAAATACATGTATTATACATCATGTACATGTATTATACATGTATAATGCATGGTCAAATTTTATTTTGCAAAATCGCCCAACCCTACTTACGAATAATGACATTAATTCAATTCAGAGAAGATCTCTATTACACAAACCTATTGTCGTATTTGTAGTTTTTATTATAAATTTATTTAAATTTATTATAATTTTATTTCAAAGCAATAATTCATATTTATTGGTAGTTTTTGGAGATGTTTCGCATTATTTTAAAATTAAATTTCATTTCAATATATCAACTTGTTTATTTATATTTTTGGGTTTGTGTATGCAATTAGTTTATTACTATAACTATAGAAATGGTATAAAACCGACATTTCTTGCAGTGTTTGAAATGATGTCGGGTTTGCGTTCGCCTAAGAGTATAGGTCTCACAGATGAGACACAAATCCGGAAATTAATTAAGAGAACAAAAATTTTGTTAAAAATAACTAAATTAAATTGTTCTAAAATATTTCCAGCATGTGGTTTTGTATTCCCTGTATTTTCCAATATCTACATCTGTACACTAACAGAGTCTATAATTTTTGGAATTTTAAACACTTTATTATTTACACTATTTATCTATTTTATGATGAATTTTTTAATATATAGTTTATTTTATTTTTATGTTTTGTGTTATTATTTAAAAATTAGATTAAAATCAATTAATTTATTAAAAATTAAAATTAATAATTTTAATAATAAAATTCCAAATATTGTTCATTCATTGAATTTAATTTATTGTGAAATTAATGAATATAATACCACTTATTGGTCAAAAATTTTGCTATCATTTTGGCTAAATATCGGAAGTATTTGTATATTTCTATTAATTATTTTATTATTCAAACCGTTGTCTTTGATTTTCACACTTATTTGGATTTACGGCTGTTTTGTTCTCTTATTTTTATTTTTGTTCGTTATATTCACGGCTTCGTCAGTCAATTCTGAAGCAAATAAATCGTATAAACTATTGAATCGATTATTAATTTTAAATTTCTCTAAATCAAAACAAAGTAAAAATATCATTTTATTAAACAAGTTAAAGGTAATTATAAATTCTAAATACAAAATAAAAATTTAAATGCATAGATTAAGTTTTCAAATATAAATATCATATAATTATAAGCTATTTATTAGAAAAAAAATAATTCATATTTATAAAAAAAATTATTAATAAAAATTTATATCATTTAAAAATTTATTTTAATATTTTAATTAAAGTTAATTCAAATGATTGAACGAATTAGCAATAAAAAGATTGGGTTTTCGTGTTGGAAGTTATTTACTATTAATTACTTTAAGTGTTATGAAGTAAGTTTAAATTTTATATTTTACTAATACAAGTAATATTAAAATTAATTAATTTTGTTACTTTGAACAGATTATTGTATATCTTTCTCTTTTATTTTGTAAAACATTAAAACGTACTGGACAAAAAATTAATTTTTAATATAAATAATAAAAATTATTAAAATATGTTCAATTTTTTAGATAAATGTGCTATATATTAATTATAAAATATTGTTAATTAATTTGTGATTAATATAATTAATAATTGTTATTTTGTCAATTTACTAATGATTTCTAAAGTTTTGCTATTTTAAAATATTTATAATAAAATTATTCTAAAAATAACATTTTGTATACTTCACTCTATATGGACATGCCCATAAGTTATATTATTATGCGGATTAAATTCTAAAATAATTTGCATAACAATTTTTAAAATCTGAATATGGTTTGAAATTTAGGTTTTATATTATTTACAAATATAGTTTAATTATTCCAAACTCCAATTGAGTTAAACTTAATCGAGTATTTGTTTAAATTAATTAAAATAATAAAAACATTTTTAATGAGATATTTTACACAAATAGTGAATATATCGGAAAACATGAGAAACGAAAACCCAAACCAAAGACTGACTAAACTGGCGATAAATGAGACAAACTCTGAGAAATACATTTTCGGGGAATGGGTTAAAACAACTGGTCGTATGAAAGGGGGATATACCCGCAAAACTCTATTATTAATTGAATTTGTGTGAAAACTAGTTAACTCATAGTAATTAAAATAACATTCGTCTTGAGATCCGCACTCTTTCATACATTGATAACCGATTTTTGGATCCAATTCCGAATTTTTAACAAATATCGGATTTAAGTCAATTAAAGTTTTATTTGTCTTATTCTAGTTGAGATAATTTCCCGGCCATTGATTGAACATCCGTTCCAATCGACTAAACCTACATTTGTTTATACAATTGGAATGTGATTTGTGACACAATTTTGTGTAATCAAAGCAATCGGTTTCGTAGGGTTTGGGCAATCGATTGACTTTTATTTGTTTGTATTCAACAGTAAATATCTTATTAGAAATCGAATTAAAATTTAATTTATTTTTAGTCATATAATAGTTAGCCATCGGTTCATCTCTCGAATGTAATAGTAACTGAAAATCAGTATTAGTTTTGATTGTAATTCCAAATAAGTCGGTATAATATTCTTTGATTAAAAAGTCATTTTTAATCAAATAATTATCATTCGATTCCTTATTGAATTGAGAGAAGAATGTAAAACAACTTCTCTTTGCATCCAATGACTGTCTGATCGGAGCTATTAGTTCGCAATCAATGAGTAGTTCCGTTGAGTTGATTCCAATCGGTTTCATAACTTTACAGCTCTTTCCGAATAAATCATTTGATGTCTTAATTATTGCCAACTGTTCAGCAATTGTTTGGTTATTCAAATACTTATTAATTTCATTTTCGTTGTCTTTGTCTTTGATATCAGAAATATTTTTCAAATACTTTTCATTCAAAACGTATCTCTTTTTCACACATATAGTGATTGCCGGCAATGAAATGTATTCCTCTTTTTCGTAGTTAACAAAAGTTGTCGTTTTGTATGAGAAGTAAATCTCAAATATTTGAAACATTTGATACAAACAAATAGATAAACAAATCATAAAAAACAAAAACTTAAGAATTTGATCCATTTGTTAACAGTATTAAATTAATTTGACAATTTTTTCGTGTAATATGCTTTTATTCTAAATATTTACACAAATCACTAAAATAAACTGTAAAAATGAATAAAGCAACTAGATAATTTAATTTAGAAAATTGATTTTTATTTATCTTATTTGATAAATAAAATATAAATATAAATCATTTAAGCAATATAAAATTTTATTTATTTTATTTACTGTTGATACGAATTAAGTAATATAAGTGTTATTGAATTGATTTTAATTTATTAAATGTATTTAAATCAATATTATATTATTTGCATAGATAATAACAAATGACATTAATATTTATTATGAAAATTAATTCTTTAAAGTTTTCACCAGAGATTTAGACGTAAGAGATTTGGAAAAAATTTGCCTAATTTTAAAGTTTGGAATTAATCCACACTAACATTTAGGTCGCCTAGGTAGATTGGCATTTGGTACTTTTCTAAAATATTTTTTCTAAATTTAAAATTAAGTTATTTTACTCTTAATCGCACTTATATTATATGTTAATAGAACTAAGAGTTTTAAATATGATAAATATTTTTTACTTTATATTTATTTTAACATGTTTAAATTTTTGACTAACTATTTTAACTAAATATTTAACATAACTTATTAAACTTGTGCAAAATTATTTTTAATAAACATAAAATTTTGACATAAGCATGTTTAATTAGAATTAATAACCTGTTTATATAGTTTTTAATTTTATATTTAGTTTTATTTTGTTTTAAAATATAAAATTTATAAATACACAAATTAAAATATTTATTCCATAATATAAGTCAACCAACATATAAATAAAATATAAAATAAGTTCTTAAGTTTAACTATTGTTAAGAAATTAGATTATATTTTTTCTCAAACACATAAACATTTCTAAATTAGGCAAAATTTAATCATGAAAATACAAGTTTTTTGAGAGTTTTTGGAAAAATTCTTTCCCTGATTTCCGGTTAAAATTTAGTCAAAATTTTGGGAAAAATCATTCCCATAATTATTTATATTAACTTTATATTTTACTTATTTTATGCAATTAAATTATATCATTGATTTCAATCGTTTTAAAATAGTTGCAATTTTTAATAAAACACTTGAATTAAAACTAATTTATCCACAATAAATCAAAATAAATTTAAATTAAATGTCAAAAACATCAGTTATTTAAAAACAATAAATTTTGGAGAAGCGGTTAATTTAGTCGACAATTTCTCTAATATTTCCAAATAATGTCCAAATTTTGCCAAAAACAATTTACGCCGGAGTTAACACCATTAACACTAACTATCTCTCTAGTTAAAACTAATAGTGACGTTTCGATCTATAATAAACCTGAGATGAGCTTGTTACATTTTAGAGATTTTATAGAAACACAATATGTCTTGATTAACCACATTTTAACTAAATTATTTTTTAAACCCAATAATACAACTGTATTTAGTATTTGTAATACAGTATTAATTAAATAATTAATTAGAAAAATTTTTTTGCTAATAAATTTTAATTCATTTAAAATTAAATATTTGACAAAAATATTTTATTAAATATATTTTTACAAATTTTACATAAATTAAACAAATTTAGCTTTATAAATTACTAAAAATATTATGCAATATAAGGACTACAATACCTGTATTTATTTAAATCAAGCACTAAATCAACGGCTTCTTGTTCGCCCTCAAGTAGACCTGGAAAGATATTAACACCAAGCTCATATTTTAAAGGAACTATTTGACGCCTCCCGTTCTCAGTGTCGGCAAAGCGTTGAAACATCGGAATAGGTTTGCACTCAGTATTACAATTACCCACTTCTGGCAAAAACTGCTTTAATGGGTTGTAATCCCCGGCCGCGAGAATTGGAAAATATTTTTCAAACAATGCCTTTGGAAGTGCTTTACGAAGACGTTTAATGGCTGTTGTCTCCGGAAATGGCTCTTTCTTAATGATTTTGGCAATTATTGTTACGAAGTCTTCGTCGATATAACATAAATTGCCAAATGTTTGCTGATATCCCTCAAGAATTGTGGAGTTTGAGAAATATGACACCTTGTTAAATATGTTTGCTCGCTCAATTTCACCTGTTACTGGATTAGCTTGTATGCCATTATTGTAACCAGCTGGTGTTAGACCAGCAGAGTTGTACAGTCCACTTTTTACTACAATACTTACTAACATAGCATGCCATAAAAAAAATGTTATACTAGAATAAATTAAAAATAATTGTATAATTACTGTTTAAATTATTTTAAAAATTTAATATTTAACTTATAATTAACTTCATAAAACTAAATAAATAATTTAAATGTAACATAATAAGTTTTGTGTGTTAATTTAAATTTTTTATTAATAACAAATATTTATTTAATATATAGTTAATAAATTAGGTTTAAAACTGAACTTACTCATGTGGTGCATACCTAACACTTTGGTCGCCATACGTGCCATACCTTTGGTGCCATACCAGCCGACAATTGCCATATGTGGTTGAAAGTAAATTCCCAATATTTTGTATGCATTATCATATATCGGTTTTGAAAACATTGATGTATGCACTTCGGGACTGTACCAAGCTGGAATAGTGCCATCCTCATTCCATTGTCGACGCAAACATCGAACCATTTTTATATTAGTAAACATTCCATCGGAAACACAATAAGACGTCGAATAGTTTCCAGTTGTCCCGAAATAATCCCATATTATCGATCGCTCCGGTTCTGCAAAATCTATTTCGTTGTACTGTTTAATTGCAAATTTTTTTTAAAAAGTAACATGAGTATTGTAATTTTATTAAAAAATAAATAATTAAAATATTAAAAGTTGTTAAAAAACCATGCTATTTATAAAGATTTTAAGTTTAAATTGAGTTTATAATATTAATTAAATTAAATTTTTATATTATATATATTTATGTTATTTACTTTAAAATTTATTATTTATTAGATTAGTGTTTTATCAGTAAATAATTACCCATGTTGGCAAATATAACTTTGGATTAAACAACTGAATTTTCTTTTCTAATTCCACATTGAGAAATTTGTGAAAACCACCAAACTCAAATTTATGCGTTTCAGGCCACCAATTTGCATGTACGTTTGCCAAATACTCAATATCGCCACGTCGATATAGTTCACGTAATATTTTTAACAAGTCAATTCGATCTTTTTCGGGCATACATTTCCAGTCTTTTCTAACGGTAAGTTTTTTGCATGGTGGACGTACAGGTTTGCATGTTGTCTCAGTTAGAAATTTATTTTGAATATATTTTCTCGCATTATCTACATCTTCATCAGTGTAATCCTGTAGTTTTAAACATCCTCTGTAAATTTTTCTTGCGCATTCGTCTACAAAAATTTAATAAAATTTAATTTTATAAATTTATAAATAATTTTATTTATAAATTGTTTTGTTTTCTAAATACCTTTTGTATTTAGTTTGTACAAATAAATATTATATTTAATAAAAATATATTTTTTTATAACTGTTTTAAAAAACATTTTTACAATTAAAAATTTTTTTTAATATTGCAATATAGTTTTTTATACTGATTTCTAATGAGTTTTTATAAATAAAACATCAGATTATGCCAGGTTTTTTAATACTAAAATATTTAATTGTTATTTAGTTTAATACACTTATAATTATTTATTAAGAAAATATAATTTCTGATTTTTTAAATTTTAAATACGTATTTAATTTTTATTGTTACTATTTAATTTTTTCTCTAAAATGTTTTATTATTTGATTTGTTATTGTATATAATTTTAACATTAAAAAGTAAGTAAATTATCTTGTAGTTTTTTGCAAGGTGATTGAACTGAATTTTACTATAAATTGCATCCGGGTAAATATTTTTTTTTAATTAAAAATATGTCGCATAAACATATACAATCACCAGCAAAATAAATTTACAGCTTAAAAATAATTTATTCAGTAATGCTAGATTAAATTATATTTTAAAAATTTTTACAATTATAAAATCATGTTAAACTGAAAATACAAAAAAAAATTTTAAAAATTATATTTTAATTTTTTGTTACACAATAAATTTTATTTTAAAAAATTTAACATAGTTATAAAATATTTTATTAAAAAATTGTTTGTTTTGAAAAATAATTAGACACGTGTATTTTTATTTTTTTAAATATTTACTTCTCACTACAATTTTAACAAATGTAATATTTGCTAGATATACAAGTTGAGCATCCTTGTTTATTTTTAAATAAACAATTTATTTAAAATTACAATCTTAAAATATTAAAGTTTACATTTACATTTTACATTTACTTATTACATTTTAAATATATAATTATTTATTTCCATTACAATTGCTATTAACTACAATATGATACTATACATAGTGTAATGTTTATATTAGAATTTTATACATAACTTATTACAATTTTTTATATTACAATTATCAACATTATTACTTTTGACTTTTTTAAAATTTTATGTTTTTCTGTGTTTCTAAAACATAAGAAAACTCCAATTTTGCAGCCATATAAATAAGTTACAATTTTAAAATTTAATTAATGTTTTCCTTAATAAAAGCTTTTATTTTAAACTTACTTGTAGTTATATCAATTTTTGTGTTTTATATAAATATAAAATTTTTAAAAATTAATAATCACGCAAAATTAATATAAACATAAGTAAGTTTGAAATAAAAATCTGATAAATACAAAATGAGACAAATGTCTGAAATAAAAATAATATTAAAACCAAACCATAAGCTGAGAATCGATGAGTTTATACACAGATACTCCAAATGCATTTTTGAATATATTTTATAAATTATACATGGCCATGATTCCCGTTTACTTTACCTAGGAAAGTTATTTTACAAAATAATTCGAATTTTCTTCAAAATAATTTTTAATATTTTATCATTTCTGCAAAACCATTGAAATTAATCATTTTTTCGTATTTATAATTTAATTGAATTTATAGTTTAAATACAAATCTGATATCAATGCAAACATTATAATGAGATATAAAAAATATTCTAAAAAATAGTCATTATATTGAGTTTCATAACAGCTTTAATACAAAATAATTAAACAATTAATCCGTTTTGATGTCTATTCCTGTGATTTCTGAATTTAATCGGATTAGTCGACTGATATTTACATCCGTCCCAACGGCACTGATAGCCTAACTGCTTGTGTTGACACATATGAATAGAAAGCGAGCGCTTAGTTGAATACGTTTTGTCACAATTAGGCCAAACACACCGATAGACAGTCTCTACTAAATGAGTATTCATATGGTCTTTCAATTGATAATTAGACACAAAATATCGGTCACATCCGGGCCATTCGCACTGGAGTTTTTGCTCAGTACTGCCCGTATGAGTTGCCATATGAGTCCTAAAGTGTGCAGATCTGCGAAAACGTTTTTGACAAACATTGCAAACAAATTGTTTGACTTTCGAATGACATCTCATGTGTGCCAATAGCGTTGAATTGTATTTAGTTCTGTAATTACAGCCAATTTCGGTACAATTAATCCAATCGATGTGTTCGAACTCATTCGGATGTACAATGAGTTGGTGCTGTCGGACCTCTTTCCCACTTTTGAACAGTTTATTGCATTCATTGAGTTCGCACTTAAAAGCTCTTTCGTTCGTGTGTTTCAATATATGTCTATTTAATTGATTTATACCAATAGTACTAAAGTCACAACCGGCCCAATCGCACCGGTATTTGCCGCTATGGCTCAGTTTATGTTTAGCCAAATACTCTTTACGACTGAAGCTCTTCGAACAGTCCGTCCAATCGCACCGAAACTGGTTATCCGAATGACTGGTTATATGTGTCTCTAAACTACACTTTTTGTCGAACTCTTCCGAACATCCGATCCAATCGCAGACAAACTTCTTATGGTTTCCGTCAATGTGTTGATAGAATTGCTTTTTTAGTTTAGTTCTGAAATTACATCCATTTTCTGAACACTTAATCCAATTGACGTCTTCGACCTCTTCCGGATGTACTCCTAAGCGATGTTGACGTAAATTATATTTGTCTTCGAATTGTTTGAGACATTCATTGATTCCACAAATCATTTGTGTTATGTCTGAAGAACTATTCGATTCAATTAATTCTTTGTTTTTATTGGTTTTTCTCTTTTTATTCTTATTTTCCAAACAATTATCACTCAATTCTATGCCTATATTGTTGTCGTAATTGATCCCAATTTGAGAATTAGTTAATTCGGTTTCACTTCTAATAGACTTTTCATCACTTTTTCTCTTATTTCTGTCAATTGATTCGCATTTTTGTTCTTTTAATGTCTTTTCCGACAATTTTTCCGAACTTTTGTCAATTACTTCAACGATATCTTCATTTTGATCACAATTTTGTTCAACACTTCCATCGATTGTCTCATCGTTTGAGTCATTCATATAATCCAAATCCAAATCGCATTCA
>JAQFXP010004667.1:0-10330 GCA_034693685.1 Belba bartosi
TAATGGCAATTATTTTGTTGTTTTGCATCTCTGGTATGTGTGAGGGCCTGACTGTAGGCTATAATTAATGCTCAATATCTCAATGAACTGGAATAGAGAAGAAATTTTAGGTATAAAAATCAAAATAAAATTTTCTTTCATTCTCTCCCAAAAGCCAATTACAAACACTAAATATCTTTAACTTAATTGAAAATTATATATTAAAACCGGACTTTTGAGTAATTATAGCAGGGCACTATTTAATAGACTGCCTGTTTTTCCATTCAAAAAGTCAATCAATATCAAAATCAAGCTAGATAGTTTTGGTTAAAACAAAAATTTCTTCAAGGTTATTTTCTATGAATTATTCAAATAAACTTTTTATGGTTTAAATTATTATATTTTTAAAAATTTCTTTTTAAAAATACTTTTTATTTTAAGTTTAAACAATAATTGAGCCAAACATTGAGTTTCGCTTTCAATACAGGATTTGTTTTTTTAAAGAAAACTTTTTCTGAAGTAATAGATAAGAGTCTGACGGCTCGAACATCAGTGAAATACAGTATATTCTGGGGTACGGAGTAGAGGGGGAACGGCATATGGGGAACGGAAGTAAAAGTCGTGTCGAGCATGACTTTCACGGAATTGGTATTTAATATAATTTTTCTGCATTTGCAGCGATTTTTATGCATAAATACCTTAACGCTAGCGAATGGGCAGTAAATGAAAGATTGTATTAAAAAAATATTCTTATATTTCATTCTTTACACTAAAGCCGAGATTTAATGAGCGCTCAGTCTTTGCAACTCCTGTTCAGAGAATAATCGGAACACCAATTATGAAAATTTTTAGAATTATATTATTTTTATGTATCTTTATATATTTTTACCCCCTCCTCCTTGCCGACCCCCTTTTGAATTAATGAATTTAGTTCTGAGAAAATTCCTACTTATTATACAAACCCATATATTTCATGACTTTATTTTTGTTATCTCTTTCATTGTTTTGTATAATTGTATCTAATTTTAGATATTTTGGTCTTTTCTTAGAAATAATTTTTCAATTATTTTATCCTTAGTTTTAGTGCTTATAAAAAGTTTTGATTTTTTACAGTTTTTGTTTTATTTTATTTATTAATTAAATTATTTATATATTTTAATTGATTTTTATTGTAACTTAATTTAATTTATTTGACTTTATATTTGGTTTGTAATCTAATATTTTTGTGATTTTATTCTGTAAACCAAAAACAAAACCAATAAATCACTCCAAAAAAACGGACAGAAATTTTTCGGTTAATTAAATTAGATTTAAATCAAAAACTCAATTCAAATAACAAAACAAAAAGTATAGAAATTATACTTAGATTTAAATTAATCAAATTGCAAACGAAAAAATAAAATTAAAATAATGAAAATTAATTTGAAATAAAATTATAGAAAAAGAGAAAAAATAAGCGAAAAAAATACTTTTGAAGTCTTTATAAATGGCTTAATCTTATGAGAGAAGGAGACGATTATAAAGAGATGTCTTATTTCCAGAGATATAGACACAAACATCAGAGACCAGTAGTTGGAAAAAGTGAAGAAAATTTATTACACTTTATCTCAAAACGAAATATAATGTCTTTTAGTTTCTAATTCTTTGCGAATTTCTTTGTTTTTTCAGTAGTTTTACGTTTAATTAAAATTAATTTCTTTTATATGCTATCAGAAAACGCATCAAATATTCTATAAATAGATAAAATATATATTTTAAAAATTATTTAACAAAAAAAATAGTTAAATGATATAAATTAATATTTTCAAACAAATCCATAAAATATTCTCTAGCTTATAAACTATTAAACGTTAAGAAATTAGATTTAGAAAAGTATCTTGTGTAATTTAGAAAACTTTGAGTTTATAGAAATAATGATTAATATAAATTAGAAATGTTACTTTTAAACATGTTGAGTTATAAACGTTATATAAAGTTTATTCCGGATATATTAAATAGCTAGCTTTGTTTTGTAAAATTCGTTTATTATAATCGGGATTTACTATAAACAATAAAAATTTTATAATATATTTGAACTTGATTCTTATCAAATTGTTTACTATAATTGGGTATTCACAATAAAATGGTTAACACTAAGCGTTATAGACTGTATTTAACAATTTTATATAATTTGTCTAAATATTCAAATTTTGGTTATTTTGGATGTATTTTGTGTTTTAATATAATAAACTTTTTGTTCTTAAAGTAAATTCAATTTTAATATAATATTTTGGATTTTGTTTTTATTTTTATTGATTTGTATTTATTAAGTATTTTAAAGAAAAAATGTGAATCTTATTATTTAGCGTTTTTGTAATCAAACACAAAATATATAATTTGTTTTATAAAAAAGAAAATTTAATTTAAATAATATTCTAATCGAAAGACAAACAAAACAAAACCAAATCTTATATTTCCGAAACATTTTATTTAACACAATATTTATATATTATACTAAAGTATTAAATATTCTTAAGCATGCATATATTTAATACTTATAAAAATAAAATCTACTTTTCCAACAAAAACTTTTAATATCAAAGATTAAGAAAATAATTATAATATTCAATAATAAAAAAATATTCTCTATATAAGAATCGACAAAAAAAATTTAATTAAAATTATTTTACGCTTCAAATATGAGTAACAAAATAAAATTGAAAAATATTTCTGACTTAATATAAACAAAATCTGATAGAAAATCAATTAAAATATATATTTTTAGATTTTTATAAAATGTCTTATTTTTATATATTATTATTGAATAAAAATAAGACAAAAAATAATTACATTTTTAAACAAAGCTAGACCATTTTAATATTTATGGTATATAAACAATTAATATTAACAAATTACATTATTCAAATATATATATTTTGCATAAACAATAATGATACATTTAATTAAAATTTAATTACTAAAAAATCGACAAATAGTGTTAAGCTAATTTATTTTTTAATATTTTATGATTAATATTTTTTAATTTGAAGCATTATAATTTAAATTTAGCATTCTCATTGTTCAGTTTACGCATAATAGCATTAATTCGACTGAATTACTACTAATAATAACGATAATAAAAAGTTTTGAGTTAATCAAAAGTCAGTCCTATTATTATGTAAAGCCTTTTCTCAACTGTTATCACGTATTACGAAGTCGTAGCGAAAGTGAGAGAAAGAGTTAATTCATTTGAATAACAAAACAATTAGTTTTGCGAAAAGCGTCGGCAAAACGCTATCCGTTATTAGGAATGTATTAAATGAAAAGTTTTCACTCCATTCCTCCGTTCGCTCCAAATCATGTGTTCGACGCCTATTCCTGAGCGATATGTAGCGAAAAATTTGAATTTTGCGATAAAATTATTATTAGTCAGTATTCAGACAACACATTCGTATATAACTGTTTGTATATAATTGAAACACACTTTCAATCCACGCGTTTCTCCGGCTGTTGTGCTCTGAGTATAAGAATTAGAATATATTTATATTAAGTGTTATATAACTGCAAACTCAAGACTCAGGCAATGCATTTGTGAGTGCGCTCTGAACCGGAGGTTAAGCCCTACTTACGTAGTATTGAGTTTTGTCGCACATGAGTTGGCACCCGAATCCCAGTGCCAGCGCACACACAGACACATACACACTATGAGTATATACTGTATATAAACAAATTTCATATTCAATTCCATATTGAATATTCTGTGCAGGAATTGATTAGAGCGGCTGGGTCAAATCAATAAAATGGCTGTCCAACTTTATTTATTTAAACTTTTAAGTTATTTACGCATGTTTATCTTACAAAAGATATTATCATAATCTTTTTAACATTATCGATTGTTGGAAGTTTAAATTTTAAATAATTAAGTTTTGATTTTTAGTTTATATTTTTTTTTCTAAGCTATCAATTATTTTATTATTAATTATTTTTAAATTTTTGACTTATTTCTTATATAATTAATTTAGATTTTACATTTTTTCTGATTATAAGAACAGATTAACGTTGGCAATATTTTCTGCTTATGATCAGTTAGCAAACTTTGAAATTTTTTAATTGCTTCTAATTATAAAAAAATTTTAACATGATTTTGGTTTTAATTATTTCAAAACTTTAGATCGGGAGGGGATCAGGTCAAAATCTATTCTGATTTTAAAATTTGTCATTTATTTTTCCTGGTAGTTGCTTTTTTAAAAAATACCCTCTCTAGAGCCGGCAAATATTTTGAGGGTATTTTGCATAAAATTAGAAACTTTTTTTTCTAAATTAGTGCTAATTCTGATTTAAATTTAGCTAGATTAACTAGATTTAGTTAAATTTAGTTAAATTGCATCATAGCTAAATATTTGGCATTTGAACAAATTTTATGAAAACTCTCTTTCCTAATCCCCCTGGATTAGTTAACTAAGGAACCATTTGTTATCTTACATTATTTGAAACACACTAAATTCTTGTTAGCATTTTAATTTAAATAATATTTAACTTGTGCATATTTTAAAATCTGAAATAAGAATAGAATGCAAGTTTTATTTTAATATTAATAAAAATAATATTAAATTAAATAATTAAAATAACTCTATAATTTACAACTATTTATAAAATATTCAAACTATTCGAGTATTAAACTAAAAAATTTTAATAATGTAATTTTCAAACTTGTTAAACTCTCGACACTCCTGAGAATAATTTTGATGATTTTTTTTAAAGAAATGACATTCAGTAATATTTATGACTAATTTTTTAATTCCCACATAAATTTCAAATTTTTATTGCTACTTCAAATTTTTTAATTGCATAGATCAGTTTTATTAACCTGATAATTAGTATAAAATTTAAATTTAAATCTCATAAGACATAAATTTTTGCTCAGCTTTGTTGACAACTTTGATAGAAATCTATTGATTAAAGTAATGAAGATATATTTTTTCAATTAAATATTTATGCATAAAATATTTGCACTTGCTTTATCAAAGTAAGCGAAAGTGTAATTTTAACTCTTTTTTTCAATTAGTATATATTTTCTTAACTTATTTTATGCTTGAATAATTTATTTCAATCATTCAAGTATACTGGGCCAAAAGTTCAACTAGAATACTTTTATACCAAATATTGAATATATTGTTACTAATGTTATTGATATTAAAAGAAATTTATTTAAAAACTGGAATCTTGTCACTTGCTTAGAGAGAAGACATTTATGTTTGTATTAATGTTTTGCATTGAAATAATTAGAAATATTTAAATGTTTTTAATATTTTTATTATTATTTCATTAAATAACGTAAAGAATAATTAAATTAAATTTTAATTTATTAAGTATTTAAATAATATGTATTTTTAAAAAACTTAATTTAAAATGTGCTTGTTAAAGAAATAATCAAGTTTAATTTAAAAATATCTTGTTAATAATTAAACTATCAATAATATATTATATTTTGTATATAAAATAAATTTTGAAAAACCACTTTAAAATAAAAAATTAAAAAAATAAAAATTTTAGAAATTAAATAATTGCATGAGCATGTCTATTTAATAACTCTTGCTACTTGCAATTTGATTGTTGCCAACAAAACAATAGATGACAAAAAATATTAGTCATTTAACAACTTGCTATTTTTTATTATCTCACAACTTTTGTCTTTTTTAATTGCTTTCAAATTGTTCTTTATCATTTTATATCAAACTTATTATTCTATAATTTTTTATACTTTTACTGATAGACTCGTTTGTCTTTTAATATCTAATGTCTGGGCTCTGCCAACCCTTACAGCGGAGGTTATTCATCATTGGATTTAAAATTCTAATTAGATTTCGAGTTTAAAGTTTGAAAATTTAGATAAAAATCTTTTTGAGTTTTTTTCTCGTATTATATTTGTTCAGTAATTTTATGCCTATTATTCTTAATTAAGATTATTTTTGTCTTAAAATCTTATTTTCAAAATATTTTTTATGTTTTATATATAATACAAGCGTTTGAATAATAACCTTATTCTGTGCATTCATATTGAGATTTAGAATAATTTTTTGTGTTTTTTATTATTTTATTCTTTTATATGTAATTTAATCTTTTGTTCAAAATATAAATTTGATTTTAATGTTTGCATAAATTTTTTTTCATTCATTTCTCTACGACTACTCAAACAAGTTTTTATAATTGAATTTAAGATTTTTTAAAGTTTTCTCAAACTTTTAAGAATGACTTTTATGTTAAATAATTTATTTTTAAGAATATTTTAGATAAATGTTTAAAATCATTTATTTTATTCAAATTATATTATATTAGAATTAAAGTCAAATAAATATATTACTAAAAGATATCTCTTTTCTAAAAGACATTTCAAGAATTAAATCTAATATAAAAAGAAAGAAATTTTCCGTTTTTAACCTTAGGTTGAATTGAATTAATTAATTATAAATAAATTTTTTGTTTTTGTTTTAGTAGATTACGTGAAAATAGAGAGAAATTCCTGAAAAGGCATTTGAATTAAATATTTATTAAAAGATAATAAAAATCTGGTTTTTATTCAATTTTTTGTTAATTTAATAAAAAATAAAATAATAAAATGATTTTTCAGTAAGTATTCGTAATTCAAACTATAATTCAATTAACAATAACCACTATTTTCTTATTATTTGCAAAAGAAATCACAAATTCTTTAGAGAATATTCTTTACTATTTAAATAAATAAGACGTTTATAGAACTTAAAGAATAAAACGTCTTTTACTTAATTTATTTGCAAATAAAAAAATTTTATGTATTATTCTAATATTTAGAGAATTTTAATCAAAAATAAATACTCAAATAAAATTCAAAAAATCATTTTTACAAAATATCTTCTTAATTTAACATTTTTGTGAATTTAAACGTTTTTATCAATTTATAAATTGTAAAAAAGTTTTTATTTGCTTTTAAAAAGCTTTTTATTCGTCAATTTGAATCAAGATTATTTTTGTTTTTTGTGTTTTTAATGTTATTTTTTATATTTCTTTCTCTTTTCAACCAGAATTGAAGTCATTTTTTGTTGCATTTGTTAAGAATTTATTTCAAATCTATTTTTTATGTTTAAAATCAATTTATTGTTATTCTGATTGTCGATCAATCGATTGGTTCGAATCGAGTGATCAATCACTTGATGTGTCGACGACTTTCAATGCGGTTCCGAACCACTGATGAAATTATTTGCTTTAAAAGAAAATTTTGATATTTTTGCAAAAAAAAAACAATTTCTTAGACAACGAATGCGTATATAAAATAGCAAATTCGAAAAATGTTAAAACTAATGTTGCATGCTAAAATATTTGTTTTAAAATTTATTTTTATCAAAAAATAAATTTAATTAATTTTACTATATTTTAACAATTTATATAAATCTTTACTTAAAAATCTTTTCTCCTTTTTAGGTAAGTCTTATACAAAACGTTTGAGTTTGTGGTATATCTGAACACAATAACCAAAAAAAATATATAAATTCAAAAGCAATGCAATTACGTGATGGTAGACAAGAATTGGAGTAAGAATTTCAAAATATATTTCTCTCGGTTTGCGAATAGCAATCAAAAACCAAACAATAAAATCGGAGAATAAAATATTTATCATTTCGCGACAAAAGTCTATTAATCTATTCTATTGTATCCAAAGTATAAAAATTAATTTCAAACTTAAAAATAAAATTAATGATAGAAAGAGAGTGAGAAAAATATTAAGGGGCACTGGAGAGAGAGAGAGAGAGAGAGAGAGAGAGAGAGGGGGATAGCACTGGTAGGTATAGTAGAATATAATATAAAATATATGTATGTGAATGGGAAATGTGAAATCATGCAAAGCATATGTGTTATGCGTTTTCTCTACACATCTATTCAATGGCGAAATAGTAGTTAAATATTCGACTTATTATACAGTTTTCATAATATAAGACATAATTTGGTCGATACAAAAGCATCCATTCGCACATCACTCTCCTGTGCCTTCACTCTCTCCTCCCGTTCCCCATTCGCACGCATCGATTGCATAACAACGGAAATAGCGATTGCCTTTTCAAACGACAGGCAGGTTTTTGGCTAACTGTGCGCCTTCAGCCCGCACAGGGATGCTAGCTAGCCAGTTTTGATATGTTTTTATTAATACAAATGCGTATTTGTTATGTGTTTTTGTGTTAATATACAAAATATTTTACTAAACCAAATGAATGACTATTTATACTGTGTTTAGAAATACAGACAATGCTATTAATTATTAATTTCAATTTGAGTAAAATATTTTGAATAGGAATTTCTATAAGCAGTAAAATAATCTTGATACATTTTTTAAGTATAATTTTTTAGATTTTAATTGCAATTTAAATTAAATCGTTTTTTAATGTCTTTTAAATCTAAACTTTTTGACAATTTTATTGATATATTAAATATTTATATTGAAAATTCCACATAAAATCTTAATTTTAAATTAGATTGTTGATATCATTATTGTTAATCACATAAAGTCATATATTATTTAAATTATCAAAAATAAAAAAATAAAAATTAAACTAAAATTTAGGTTTGACTGTAGTATAGCTATAAATGTGAAGACAGACTGGTTTTCGAGCTCTTTAGAGACAGTCTGGGAAGAGAAGAGGAGATCAGAAAAATTGTATTTTGTCTGACCGTTGTATACGAGAGAGGATGAGATGTTTCGCAAGTTTTCTCTCTCTATCACTCTCTTGACTACCAGTGCCTTAGAGTCTAACAACCGGTTATACATCAGAAAAAATATACATTTATTTCTATTATTATTTCGATGTATAAAATGATAGCCTTTTCACATAATTTTATTTTGTACTCAATTTTATTATACATTCTCTAAACACACGTTAATTAACAAATATATTCTCTCTTTTTTTGTTGAGTTTTGGGAGATGTTTGAGATGAACGGCGAGCGCGAGAGAGCACTTGATGATGATCTAGTGCAATTTTAGTGCCAGATGTGCTCCGAGCACTTTTTCCTCCAGAGTTGAACTGGTTGGAAAATAAGTTGTATTTTTGTTGTTTTCTTTTTGCTACTGAATACAGAAGTTTTTAGATAAACTTTTTCTAGCTTGTCTTATTTTTGTCGCTATCTATTTATTATGCAGTTCTTATCATTGCGTTTCATATTTTTATGATATTTTTCGTTAAAATTATTTTCAATTAATTTCTAATTTATTATTTAAATTATATATTTTATATCAAATAAAATAAGATTAAAAATATTTATTATATACGAAAAAAAATAAAACACTTTAATTAGTAGATTTAGTTTCTCATGTGATTAAGTTAACATGGATGAAAATTTCAAAAAAAAAATTTACTTTTTAATATAAAAACTTGTTTAAATTAAAAACAAATAAGAAATTCTAGTTTACTTAATAAAAATTATAAATAACAATTAAAAGTAAATATAATATTTAAAAAATTGCATTGTTAATTTATGCAATCATTTATATTCTGCTTAAAATGGTTACAGTTTAATTTTACAATTTAAGAAAGTTGTATGCACAAAATAGAAATTTCAAAAAATGTAATATGAGTTAAATAAATAATTAAATACATTGTAAGAAAGAAATTAGCCTGTAGATATTTGTTGAGACAGAGAGATAAAAGAGATAGTGAGAGAGAATTTGTTTGAAATTAAAAGGAGAAGAAAATTAAAATACAAATTAATTTCTGCAAAAAATCAGTTTAACTCTCTTTTCAAAGTTCATTAGTCCTGACATTAAGGGGAATATAAAGTGAAATAAAATAAAAAATAATCATCAGTTTTGATATACAGAATGAGAGAGAGACCGAGAGAGCACATATGACTAGTGGGCACTTATACTGCCAGTGCGAGAGTCGTGGGAACCGGAGTCCAGTCTACCAGTCCTTTCACTATTTTTTCTTCTCTACAGTATTACTAATATAATGATAAGACTAAAGAAGATCTCTCTTTCTTTCTCTTCCTCTCTCTTCATTCCCTCTCTCTCCTTTCCTTTACCTCTCCTCTCCCTCTTCTCCTTGTTTTTCGCTTAATTTTGAGAGAGAAAGAGAGTAGAGTAGAGAAGAGGAGAGGAGAGGAGGAGAGAAAGAGAGAGTAGAGGAGAGAGAGAAAGAGAGCACTTTAAAAGCATATACAGTATACATATAAATCAAATAATTATCAGTAAAATAGTCGCATCTCACAGCTTATAACAGTAGTTGAAATACGCCCTTTATAGTGTAGGTCATTAGTGTGGCATGCTCGCTCGCTCACTCACTCACTATCTAAAGTTAGCAAAACTGCAATTCATTTGTATGTCTGTGCGTATCTCAACCAACCAGTAGT
>JAQFXP010004668.1:0-10329 GCA_034693685.1 Belba bartosi
CAGACATACTTTGCATGTCTTGAAGTGCCCTTTGGTTTGAATTTTCAATCAATTAGTCATTAGTTCAAAGTTTTATATTATCACAAATATTATAATTAAATATAAACTAAATTAAAATTTTGTATTTAATGAATATATCATTTCTTTAATCAAATAATTATTTCGATTAAATATTTCAGAATTTAATTAATTATAAAAAATATCAAAATTTGAATTAAACTCATATTTGAGTAAAAAATTTGTTAAAATGTTTTCGAAATTATTTTAATTATTAAAAACAAAACATAAAAAACAAAAACAATAACCAATTGATCACTACTTACGAGAAGACCCCTATGAGAGCACAAATGGTATTCATTATAGAGTGGGTTAACCACCGTATGGTCGACGACAGTTCCGGCCGGAATGTTGCGCTTCTCCCGACCCCTATCATCGAACTCCTGTAGGAATGGCATAAACCGGGTGTGATGTCGCTTCTGGACCACAAATACACTAATTTTAGGCACTTTTATCTTCAAATCCTTATACGCCTTCTCTATGAGTGGTATCTCATTGTCGATCACTTGTGAGAACTGGCCTTCGGATACGCCGTCGCGAAACAGAACAACACTTTTCGGATAAATTTTGTTCTTCTCGTGGAAGTGCTTCAGGTGTTGGCCAAACATTTCATTAAAATTGCCGATAATTTCGGTGTTCATCGGCTGTGCCGACACAGAGGCCATAAATTTGCTAAACTCTGAGTCAAAGCTGGCCACTGATGCGGCAATGGATGAGATTACGCGCTCATTGGCCAACGGATTAGTGCCGGGATGTGTGACATCGACGCCGACAACCATTGTTTGATTCTTAGCACCGGTAAACATGTCCGGCCTCTGAAGCGAATCGAGAATCTGGTTCTGACCGTCGAGTTTGGCATTGATTTTAAGCAAAATATTATTGAAATATCCGTTCGGAGTGTCGATGAAGTTCTTGTCGTATATACATTGAGTCGGTATCCCGTATACAATGTCTGCGAAGTATTTGATATAATAATAGATTTCATCGACTTTTGGAATGCATAGGAATATCATTTCAATGCCTTTCGAGTCTTTCGCCAATTTTATGGCCGATTCGATAGTTTTGAGGCCCCGATATTGGCCAGACTTGACCTCTGGCGGCAGCCTTTCACTCGAAGTCACTTCAATTGGTCGGATTTGTATTCCCATTCGGCTTCCGGTGCTAATCAAGTCTTTGAAGAACTTATTGAAATAGGACTTCAAGTCTCGGTTCACATCAGAGCTCAAGTTGAAGAACAGCCATCGACTCAAACGTTGGCCAACTTTGACCCGACGGTCGTCGCCCATAAGCTTCGGCGGCGACAGCACACGACCGGTCAGTTTAATTGGCGCTAAATTCAATTTAATGCCAAAACTTGACATCAAATCCCGGCTCTCATTAGCGACGTCTTCAGCCGATTCCTGATTGAGACCAAAACGTCTGTCCGGCCACTGTTGGGCCTCTTTCACGATCTGTCGGGTCATGTTGGGTGTGATGAGACGTCGGGGCAGCGGTTGGTCCGGATATACCTCACATACGTCGACCGGTAGGTAACGCTTAAACGCCCCGCCCTTCAGCTGAATGCACGGGACGTTCTTGAGCGGCAGTTCCCGATTGTATTCCTTTAGGAAGTATTCGGCGACAGTAGTAGTGGTCTCTTGAGTCGAGCCATCGGTGCTCTTAATCTTGAATTCGCATTCATGTGCCTTAAGCGCAGACATCATTTCAACGAAATATCTCCGCTTTTGGTTCAGAATATGTTTTGTGAATATTTTCAGACCTTTTGATTAAATTTTGAAAAATTTGAATCAATTTAGAGTTTTATCATTGAATTAAAAGATTTTGTAAATTAATTTCAATAATAAATGTACACTATATTAAACAAAATTAGCCAGGGTTAATTCAAATTACAAACAATTAATTAAAACAATTTACAAAAACAAATAACTAATCGAAAACATAACAAACCTTTGATTTTACGATTGACTTTCGCAATGACATCATCGGTGAACTCAACTAAAGCCAAGTCCTGTCGTCCCAACTCTCGTTCGATAAACTGCTGAAGAGTGCCGGCGTTGCGGAACAGAGTGGCCGTCCGGTCCACATTAAGAATAAGACCGGACTCAGTCAACTGGACGGCCTGATAATGACCGAAACCAATCAACGCATTGTCGCCCTGTAGTGGCACCCGATTGTCGCGCGCATACAGATTGCGGCCGACCGGCACTCGTATTTGCGACGGCATATACCGGAGCGTTATCTCAAGCGCCTGTAAGAGTACACTGAAATCGGATGGTTTGCGCTCTCGAAGCGAACTCGGGTTTCCTTTGAAGAACTTATCGAACAAATCCATCCGAACTTCGGCCACAAATTGAATCTTTACTTCGAACGTCTGTTCCCGAAAGCCGTCCAATTGAATGGTCACTGGGCGGACGGCCTTCGGCTGCGCCCCCGAACCGATGTTCAACGCCTGCGCGCAAAACAAGTTCTTCTGTCCGTCAAACACAAAAAACTTGTTTCCGAACACTTGCGGCCAATCGGTGGCCATCTTCTGAAGGGTACGAATGTTATCGGACTTCAAGTCATTGCGAAGTTTACGCTCTTGTGGTCCGACTATTGGTATAAAGCCTTTGCCGTCATTACGACGTAATCGGATCTCAATGTCGTAATGAAAGCAAAGCATATCTTTGAATGTCAACGGATAGTGATTTACGATCAGTTCAATCGGTTGGCCGTCCTTTCCGTGCGGGCGCTGACGTGCGATTGGCTCAATCGCCACCGTTTTGGCCAATTGGCGGACGTTTGGCACCTGATGGCCACGGCTTTGACTCCCGCTTTGGCCGCGACTGTAGCCGCCGTCGCCCCGACCGCCCCCTCCGTGCGATTGATAACCACTTCCTCTTTGGTATCGACTGCTGTCACCACTTCCTCGATGTCCACCGGTTTGTCGATAAGAGCCCACATTCTGTTGCTGTTGTTGTCCACTCCGGTTGTCACCTCTTCCTTGACCTCCTTGGCCTCCCTGTCCTCTCTGGCCTCCCTGTCCTCTCTGGCCTCCCTGTCCTCTCTGGTCACCCTGTCCTCTCTGGCCTCCCTGTCCACGACGAGGCCCGCGATCTGAAGAATTAATTTTAAATAGTAATTGATTTTTGGTTTAGTTTTTTAATAATTTATTTTTTATTTTTTTAATACTTACTATAATTTGCAGACATTTTGTGTATTATTTAATTAGTTATTTAATTAATACTTTAATTAAATTTTTATAAAACATTTGTTTTTATAAATTCACTGTAATTTGATTTGTTTGACATCTAATGCATTGAAAGTCACACTCAAAACGATATTTTGATTAAAGTTTCAAATATTTATAGCTTTGTTATTGTATACACATTTGTATTACGTGTACTTTAATACTGTTATTTTAGGCATAAATTACGTCCAATAATATATTAGATCCCTTTATAATACTGTAGTTGAAAAGTTTAGCTTGTTAATTTTTACAGGATTTTTTAAAAATTTATTTATATTAATATATTTTTTTAATTATGTTAAATATATTTTAATAATTCAGTTTGCTAGAAAGTTACTTTTTTTTAATTATATGTTTATAATAAAAATGCAATTTACAGTTTGATATTACTGTAGCTTTAATATTTTTCTAGAAAATTCTGTAAAATTAAAATGCAACTTTATTAATTAACTAATAAATTCGTAATAAAATCGTAATATTCAAGGATTTTAATATGAATGATTAATTTTAAAATAACATATTTTTATCATTCTACAGTTTATAACTTTTAAACAATTTTTATCATTTAACAGAAAAACATGTTAAATATGTTGAAGCTACGTTTTTAATAAAATTTTACTTTTAAAAAATAATCTAGCTATTTAGTAAAGATTTTAATTTAATATTAATTATTATTTATATTAAACTTTTTTTAAATTAGCTTTTTTTATTAATTTAATTTACTTGGCACTTTTTAGTATTTATATCAAGCATTTTATCATTTGCTTTATTTGCTTTAAAATTTTAACTTTAGATTTACTAATAGATATGTAATATAAATAATAATATTTTTTATAATTAGAAAAAATTTAAAGTTAATTTTATGCAAAAATTTATTAATTATATATTTTTGATGAGTTTTGTTAACATTTTATTTTTTAAATATAATTGAATTTTTTCTAAAGTCTATCGCAATTGGAGGTCATGTCTAGATCCGAAATACTTGAGTTAACTAATTAGGACAAAATAACTTTGTACAAATTAGCGATTATATAGATTATTTTATCAGCAATATTGTTTCAAAAAAATCAAGGTTGGCCAATTAAAAACTTAGAAAACAGGAAGGTAAGTCCCAACATAAATTTACCTAATAATATATTAGTGTAGAATACATCGATGTTTTGTTAGACATAAAACGCGAGAAAATTAGTTTCTATGGACTAAACAGGAAAGAATCAACAGAACGAAACACTTATTTTGTTAGCAAAAAAATTCTGTCGAACTAAGTTTAACCAAAATCTTAATTTAAATCAGAAAATTGTTGTAAAAATCATATGATTTAAGAACTTTTATTTCGCCTAAACTCTATAAATAGTCACTGGTATCCGATGTATAGTCGCATACATTCTCTTCATTCAGAGATATTTTTTTTCATTTTTTTTTCTTTATATTATTTTTAAAACTTATAATAAAACAAACATTTCTTAAACCAAAAGTAATGTGAAAATGATTTTATTGAAGCTAATAGTCATTATTCTTATAATAGCCAACGGAAGAGCGCACCTGATCGACAAAACCCGAACCGGTGAGGCGGTAGGAAAGGATGTGGTCGAAGCGGTTGACCTATTGATACGAAACTCAAAGATATTTAACGAAAGCTACGGATTTCTCAAAGTCTTAGCATATGTTGAATCAAAGTTCGGCGAAGACACCGACACTTTTGCCAATAGGAACGGCACTGAATACAATGGTGGCATATGGCAGGTCAACGACGGCCCGGACGGCGCCTTTACCAAGAGTAAGGACCTCAACGCACATCCCGAGCTACAGGTGCTCTACAGCAAAATTAATGATAGCTTTGGCATTGATTGGAATAGTGTTACCTGGGCGGATTGCCGTAAGCCACTATACTCGGCACTGGCAGCTCGGTTGGCACTTGAAGTAGTCCCAGAGCTTATGATTGATTGGCTTCAGTCCTATAATACGGTTTCGAGCGATGGAACGGAACAGAACTTTTTGGAAGACCTGAAGGATATGCAGGAATTGGACAAATGTTACGGAAAACTGGATTTAGTAATAGTATTGGACGGCTCGGAGAGCATTGGAAAGTCCGATTTCGATTTGGCCAAGAAGTTTGTGGCCGATCTAATCGCCACGTTTTCATCCGCCGAAGCAAATGTCGGTTTTCTCGTCTTTAGTTCGAATTCAAAGATAATATTTGGTTTGGATTCGAATCTAACATTAGATCAGATGACCGACAAGACTATCGGCGCTGCCTATCCTCGAGGCTCGACCGATACGGCCGGTGCTATACAGACAGCAGTTTTAATGTTAAAGGCAGTTGAGAACCGGGCGGGAAGTCCGAGAATTATAGCCACATTTACTGACGGCGAGTCAGACAACCCGGTCAATGCAGCAGTGGTGGCGGAGGCCAAGAGTGAGAAAATTACGTCCTTTTCCATCGGTATCGGTGCAGATGTAATGCGAAACGAGTTAATGGAGTTAGCCTATGGAGACACGACGCACATATTCACACTGTCCTCATACCTGGCCCTCAGTTTGTCAGCCAATTGGTTTCACACAGAGGTATGTCGTGTACCACATGTGCCACCGATTGGGAAACGGGTGCTGAAGAAGATTAGGACTAATGAAAGGAATTATTTTTGTTATGACTTGACTGACAATGGATTGACGGTTACTATTGAGAGCTCTATTGGATTAGTCGATACTTTCTATTCCTATTCATTGTCGAACCCATCTTCGGCTTTAAATGACGGAACAGTTATAAATCAGACTTACATTCCTGCGCCTAATACTGACACTACAAACACGTCTGATATATCTGGTGCTCAACGACGAGTGTGTCTAACGGTTAGAGGAATTGATAAATCGAATGAATATTCGCTTTTGACTGAAGCGGGCGATACCAGACCTAAACCAAATATTACTGCAGAGGTTATACACGTGACTATACCCGAGAGCATACCTGAGACTAAGCCTTCCGGTAATTAGAAATTGTTTTATTTATTATTAAATTGTTTTATATTTAGTTTTTAATTATTTAAGTTTAAACTTATTTTTAAAAAATTCTGTTTTATTTGTTGTCAAACATCAGACCCGATCTGTATGTGCGGCCACTGGTTGGGTGACAATTGCGGCACAAGAGTGATTGATCCGGAAGTGATAAGTGGTCAGTGCCGAGAGAAAGGTCTTTACCACTGTAAGACACCAGGCGAGCCAGCTACTTTTAAGGGTCTCTGTGCTCGCTGTCAATTTGGTTCGGATCCGGGGCTCGATTTTTGTGGACTTCGATATCACAGTCTTTTTGGAAAATAGCGATTGAATACCATTTTTGAATTTTTATTATACTTTTACTAAATATATAAAATATAAAAATACTTAATATATAATCATGAATTGCAACTAGATAGTTTGTCCAAATTTGGCTTTTGGTTTTAAATGTTTGTACTTGTTAATTTTTTTTATTAAGTTTTTTGTAACAACAAAATTATTATTATTTTATTTTATTTTTTAAATATTTAAATAAATTGTATGCCGTTTTAGCTTAATTTTATAATAAATTAACTTGCTAATACATTTGCAACATGACTAAATTTATTAAAAAAGTGAAATATGCGGCGTCAAGGTGAATTTATTTACAATTATTTCAAATTATTATTTTTATACAGATTAAATTTTGTTTTGATATAAATTATTTTTATTAACATTAATTGATTACAATTTTTGAAATTAAATGTTTATTTTTTTGTTACACAATAAATAGCTTCAAGCAAGTTTAATTGAACTGATTTGTATTTTGGCTTTGTTGTTTTAACTACATTTGTCAGATCACATGTTTTAACACTAGTTTTTGCTTTGACTTCCATATAAATAATAACAGTTTCTAAAAACTCAATTAGTTGAGCTTTGATAGTTGTTCTAGCCTCTTTTTTCGATTTATATAATAAAGACAAGTTTTCACAAAATTTTTTCAAATAACTAAAAAAATTAAAAATATATTAAAATATATAAATATGTCTCAAAGATATTTCAGTTAATTACCAAACTATCTCGGCCATTTTTGGTGTTTTTGGTGAGCTAACTGCATTAACCAAAGCATATGTAAAATTTTCTCGAATAGCTTGCGCATCTTTCACCATAAAATCTACCTCGCGTGCACGAGCAAGGAACATGTCAATCACCGTTGTATCGTTGGTGTTAGATGCAGCTTGACACACGTGCGATACACTTTGCTTTAGATCACCAAGTAGCAATGTGCTAACTGATTTTGTTGTCGGATTATTTGGATATTTTTCATCCAAAAATTGTTGTGCTTTCTCGACTAATGGCCTTGTATCTCTAATTAGTATATTTTAAAAATTTGATATTAATATTATTACAAGTTAATTTATATTATACTTATTAAAACTATATTTTTATTTTAACATATTATTTGCACTTACTCTTTGCATTGCAAATTAATCATTGTTATATTTGTATAATACAGATGTTCGGGATCTCCATATTTAAAATTTTTTGATAATATTTCATCAAGCTCAGCTTCAGTAATGTTTGATGCTGATATATGTTGTGTAAAAACTGTAAAATAAATAAAGTATATAAATATTTGTTGTTTTTATTACTTTATTTCTAAATTTACTTAAAATAATGAGTAAACTGTAAAAAGTTGTAAACATTTTAATAGAAATATATATTTATTTTTTTATTAATTATTTAGATATAAACTAATTAAATAACTTAAAGAATATCAAAACATATTTGATATAATTTCAATTTATTTATTGGAAAATTGCTTTTTATGTAATAAAAAACTATTTTATACTAATTAATTTTTTTGTAACATAACAAAAATGTTAAAATTTTTTGTTAAATAAATAATAGTTAATAAATTGAATATATTTAAAAACAAATTTTTAAAAATAATTATTATAATAAATGCAAGTACTAGCTTGATTTATTTAAAAATCTAACTGTTAAAAACATCGCAAATATAATAATCACAATTTGTACTTATTTATTATATTGAATAAATTTTATATTAAACTAAATTGTATATTTGTATGTTTAGTTATAGACTGCTTAAGTCAATATGAAAAGCTTTATTAATTAAATTTTATTGATTTTTGCTTAGATTCTTCTAGATTATTATTTAGAAGAAAAAATATTAAAACAAATTAAAAATTCTATTTTATGTACAGTTTTATAAAATAATTTAATTACTGAATAAGTAAATTAACTTTTTTAAAAAATTAAAATTTGTTAAGATGAATTTAATAGAGTTTTTAAACAAAAATTTTATATTAATTGGAAAATTGGTTCTTTTGTTTTACCGCATATTTGGCATAACCTTCGGTGGACTGACTATTGATCGAAACGGAAAATTTGTTATTAATAAGTATTACAAAATTTATGGATATATTTTTAGCATTACCCTGGCAATTTTTGTAACAAACAACGTTAGACTAGCACAAATTAGTCATTTAAAACATTCATTAAATATAGAAGTGTTAAATTCTTCTACATTAAACATTTGTCGTTGGATATTTTTGCCAAGCGGGTTGGGTTTTAAATTGTATTTAATTTATTTTATTAATATAAAATTTTATACATTTCTTCAATTTTTTATTGAAAATTTAAGACATTTTATTAAATATAATATTGAGAAGAAACTGGTTTTTATATGTGTTTTATATCTTATTTTTATCCTTAGTTTTCTTATTGTTTCGTTTAATGCATTGTTTGAAAACTCAGTGAATTATAAAAGTATAATATTATTTATATATTTAATTTCCGAAATGTTGAATTTATTAGCCATGTTAACTATGCCCTGGATAATTTCTCTGTACTGTTCCAATATGTTAACTGATATTTATGATAATTTGGATAAAACTGCAGCTACGGTCAAACGTATGTAAATGGACATTTATTCAATTTTTAATTTATAATTTTTATCTTGTTAAATTTCTAAAATTATTGAATAAATAATATTTTAATAACAGAAACACCAGAATCCGAAAGAAAAGCAATTCCAAAATATATACAACAAAATAAAATCAATTTTATTCAAATTCGCGAAACAATTACTGAATTAGATTCTCGTTTACAGTATTTAATAATTTTATTTGCAATTAGTTTTATATCTGGAACTATGTCTAATATATTTCATATAATTGTCGTGAATAGTTTAATAAAAGCAAAATATACTGCATATTATATAGTTTATGCAATATCTTGTTTAGCCATTAGTTGTATTATCTGTGGATTAGTCGGCTCTAAAGCATTGAAAGTGTCGTCAGTTTTGGATATGTTTTCATCAAATGATTTGTCTGATAGTGAACACAACGAATGGCTTATGTTTAGGAATATCTGTCATAAACCGAATTTTGGTTTTACTATTGGAGGATTCGCTAGGTTTAACAAAAGTACACTTATTTCGGTAATTAATTATTTTATAAACAATTTATATAATTAAATAAATATAATTTTTTTATTAACAGATATTCACATTTATATTAAATTACACAGTTATTCTATTGCAAACAGGTTAAATATTAGCAAGTTTTGTGAGTTTTAAATTATTTTTGTAGAGGGCCTGCATCGTGCCCAGGTATTTCTACCGAGAAAAATTGGAAACTCCCAGGGAGCGTTAAATCCCGCCACAGGCGTACCCATGCATTTAAGTGGTATTTTTTTTACTGAACGACACGCTTATTTAAATCTAAAACGTTTTTGCGTGAATATGATTTTCTTTATTCGTGCAAATTCAATATACTTTATTCATAACTTAAGTTACAATAAACTAATCTAGGAAAACTTACTGTAAGCATTTTAATTGTAAGCAAATGTATACTCAAAAATAAAAATCACAAATGTGAACAACAGTTCAAAAATTGTGTTTAATTTGATATGAATTTTATTTGAATTTACATTTTAAATACGTTTACATTAGTAAAAGTTCACCTAGATTATTAATCGGCAAAAAGTGACACCGGTGTAAAATTTAGTACTTCAATGCATAACGTTTTCAAATAAACTTTATTGCT
>JAQFXP010004669.1:0-10327 GCA_034693685.1 Belba bartosi
CTTCATAACAGACATGTATTCGACTATTACTAAACGGAAATGTCTTTTATAGAACTGTTCGTCAAATGACTTAAAGCCTATCATTTGCATCGATTGGCGAATAAGAGTCCAATCGATTGGTTGCCAATTGGTTGCTATCTGTCGGCGGATTAGCGCCATTAGAACCGATTTGAATCTCAAGTTGTGGTTAGTTTGAAGTTTAGACTTCGAGAGACAATTGAATTCGAATATGTCTTCGGTTTTCAATGTTTGTCGGTTTTGATTTGAATTTAATAAAACCGTAATTCGAGTCATTAGTCGATTGACTGTCTCTTTGATGGCTATTGTGTTCTTCGAGTCCCGAATCAATTCGTATATCTCTTTCGGAATATACGGCCCAAAAGACATTGAATCCAATTCTTGAAACACTTGTTGTGTTTGAATATCAGTTTCAATGATATTCTCATTATTTTTGTTGAAAACCTTTTCACATAAATATTGCGAATATATTGCGACAATTGATTCGAATTGTTTTCGACATTTATTTTCACCGAAATTATTAAACCCTTTCGACCAGATTTCGATTGAAACTCTTTGCCAATCAATCAATGCTTCTTCGGATGACTTCAAAGATAACTGCCTTTTGATTGTCTTAATTAAGAGCAGATTTAGTGCAGAATTGCTATTGATTTTGATGACAGGTTTGTTGGCTTTTGGTTCTCTTTGGGATCGAATGGCTTTCGAAGTCGACATCTGTTTGTCATTCGACCGGTTCTTCGATTGAACACAAATTTTTGATCCGCTTTCGATCAGAAAGTCTTTACACAGAATCGGAACAAATCTTCGTTTGTTTTGGTCGAGAAACTGATTAATTGATTGAAAAGAATTAATTTTATTAATTAAAAACTCGAGTTTTAATTACTTTAAACCAATTATTCCGAAACCCAATGTCTTTATTGCCAGAGATTTGTCTCAATTTATACAAAATTGTCTCAAATCTGACTCGAGTTTCGAAAACTTTATTTTTTGAATTGATATTGTCTTCGATAACAATCCGATAATTAAAATCATTTAACTCTACATAACATCTGAAACGATGAGTGATTCCAATCGAAGAGTTATTCGCCATTTGATTAATAATTTAAAGAAAATATTATAATTAAAATAACCGAAATATTCTCATCAAATAATTGTATAAATATTTGAAAAAATTAAGTTATTTAGAATTTTAAAATTATTGATAAATGTTTGACAAAAATTTATGTCGCGCTTACTAAACATTATTAAGAATTTGATTTTTAAATATTTATATTTTGTTTTATAAATTACATTTATATACTGTAAGTGTAAAAAATAACTTATTAAAAAATAAAACAAAATGCATTCTTATGTCAAAACAGGTTTATATTTAAGAAATTAATTTAAGACTAAATAACTTTATATATATTTGTATTAATTGTTTAATTTAGTGCTCATAATAACCAGTGTTTTAGCGATTGCGGAATCAACTGATTTTTGCACTGAATTTATCAATAATGGACTTAAGATCGACTTCGGATTAAATGACACTTTTCAGAGTTTGCTCTTTATTGGTGACAATGGTTGGAAACTGATTTTCAATAACAAGACATCCGGTTTGGAAGTAAGTCCAAACATTACACTGAATGCTGTTTTTGGAGATAAATACGAAATGAGTTTTACATATAGTGATCAGAACTCGGATTATTAGATCGCTTTATATAAAGTATTGATTTTCAGGTAAATATAATAATAATATAATTTTTGAATCAAAATATCTTGTCACGAATAGAGTCTCCTCAGAACAAAGACTTATCATTAGATAATGAATTGAAACTAAATTCTTGCGAATCTATACAAACAGTTGACTCACAGACGGGTCGACCGGCGACCCTTCGATCTGTTTCAGAATCTGAGTAAGATTGTTTTAGTATTAATCATGATAATATATTAACTAAATATTTATTCAAAGTTAAAATTTTATTTTTATTTATAAATTTTTATTTTTTTATTACTATATTTTACTTCTAAATTGAATTTTATATTAAATAAAAATAAAATCTTTATTAAAATAAAAAGCCAAACATTAACTATGTATCCAAAGATACCCTGACTCTATAATTACAAAAGCAAACACCAATTGTTAATTTAAACTTAGACTAGAGTTTATATTTTAATATAAAACCAAAAAATCATTTGACCCGCAAAAGTAATATTTTATTATATTCACAAATTTAAAAATTCAAACAGTACAAAATTAATTATAATTTGTGAGTAAATTGATTTCCATAATAGAGTTAATGAATAAAGTTTATATTTTAATAATAAAATCTACTAAATTAATTATATAAAATAGCTAGCTTAAAATTTTAAATATATAATTATAATTAAGTTAAAATTGACAAACTATTCACTACAAACTACTAAATAATTTAATTCACATTAGTTTAAATTTAATTATAAAACACTACTAATTAATAATATTGAAACCTTTTTGACACAAAATAAATTTATAACTTATTTCCCGCCTATCAAACAATGTGCTCTCAAACCACTTTTGGGTTAATATTATCTGACCTTTAGTTTGGGATTTGAATCTAAAATTTGTTTGCTTTTGCGGATTATAAAGTCAGGAAATCTTTGGATAAAGCGTTAATCAGAAAGTTTGGTTTTCGCTCAAAAACAAAAAATTTTAAATATTTTAACTCAATTTAATTTATATTTTATTTTTTAGCAAAAAGTAATTTATATTTGTTTTAAGTTTAAAGATTGCAAGTTTATGTATATGATTATAAAGATGAAGTTTCAAAATTCTGATTTGATTTAAGTTAAGATTGTACCGGGGGTATTTGTAAGCAAAACCCAAACTCTGTGTGCATAATGCACAAATGTAAGAATTAGTTCTGCGATTTATAAGTTAATAAAACAAGAAATTTAATTTTAGTTTAATTGGAAAAAGTATTTTCATTAAATTTTTATATATAGATAAGAAATAAATTTTGATTAATAGAATTAATTTGCGCTCCCTGCTTTATAGTTAAGCATGATAAGTTATTTTAAGTTACTCTTAAGTTTTGCTTAACTGAGTCTTCGAAACATAATAGTCTAAGTCGAGTGATTCAACACTATATAAGAAGTGCATAATAGGGATGTCTTTCCATGTGTTCGCACAGGGAATACACAAACAATAAAGTCATGCAAAGTATTGAATGATAGACAGTTAGAATGTATTGTTGTATTGATATTGGATATAAATGTTGTTTACCTGTTATGAATTTCATTATAGCTAAAGCTCTTGAGAAGTGTGTTTGATATCTGAGCCAAACATAGTCTTTCTTGAGAGTCCATAACTAATGCAATAATTGGTATTCCGTAGAGCATTACAGATCTGACTTCATTATTCCTATAACTCGTACCACTTATGCCACTTGAAGTCGGATTGTTTGGATTGTTTGCCGTCTGGTGTTGACTGGTGTGGCTGTTGTGGCTGTTGTGGCTGCTGTGGCTGTTGTGGCTGTTTGTCTGCAAAATTGTCGAACTTAACTAAATTAATATTTTTAAAATGTTTTATAGCTCTATATCTTTACATTTGCAAATGTATGCTCAAAATTAACGCTCTGTTTGATCTGAACCACATTATACACATTACAGACAATTTCATTACTTATTGTAAAGCATAGAGTAGAGGGTTTTGTAGTGAGAAATGCGAGCATTAGATAGAAAATGCAGAAAAAGTTAACTTTTTTTTGTAAAGCTTTGAGTATTAAGTTTAAACATTAAGCGTTGTATAGTGTGATCTATTTTAAGTGAAGCTCATACCTAATACTCTAATATACCAATACTATATTGCACAGGCAGTGTATGCACCATTGCCGAAACCAATACTTAGAACACCCCTGGGTAAAAATGGTCGATTATGGCAGTTTTGCGAGCACTTAATGATAGGTTTGAGTGTCGCACATGCATTACGAGTTGCATCACTTCCACATCTCTCACACCATCTCATGCTCTCCCGATTTCTCTCTCCCTCTCCTCTCACTCCCTATTCCTCTCACCCACTCTCTCTATTAAGCCGAAGCACATCTACATTAAGTATATTTTGGCCGACCGTATAAGACCTATTTGACGCCAAAGTTATAAAATTAAACCACAAAATAGCAGTCCGTGTCTAATGATGTTTTAGTTTAATGAAAATGTGAGTGAAATGCGAGTGAATGCGAGTGAGAAGTAACTAAAAATGTTCTCTAATTATTTGTTGATTGTTCTGATGCCAAACTGAATAACAATTAAACATAAAAATCTAATTTTGTTCTGAATTACATTTTTCTATTTAATTGATTAACTTTTACTTTAATTGGCAGAAGTATTAGTAACTTAAATATTATTTTTAATAAAGTTTAAATCCATAAAATCAAAATAATTTATCTTTAAAATTCTATTTGAAAAAAGAAAAAGAAAAGATTTGATGAAATTGTATTGAAAGTAATTTATTTTAATTAACTTTTTCCAAATATTTAATTCAAAAAATATTCAAACATTTAGATTAGTGTTAATTTTCTTGTTCTAGTAATTAAAAAAAGAGATAAATGTCTTTCTATTGAAATATATTTTCCAAATACATAAATATTTATGAATTTTATAATATGTATTACTAGACTTAGAAGACCCTATTATTAATAGTAAAGTCAGTGTAAAGTTTGAATACTTATTTCCAAATAGTAGTGATTTTATGCAAATAAAACTGAAATGTTTATTTAATGTGATTTGTTTATAACGCTTCTTCACCTCTGTTAGCTATAAAGATATATAATTTGCAAAAAATTGTAGGTTTGTTCCTCTTATACATTAATATAGACGTAACGTTTCAAACCTGTAATTTACTGTAATTTTGAGTAATAAATAATTTTTATGACAAATGGATTTATGTTGACTAAAATATAATTTAAATAAACGAAAAGTTTCCAGGTAAAAATCAAAACTAAAAAGTTTTATTCAGTTTAACTTTTTACTGAACGCAGTGCAAGAAAGTTGGCTTTCGGGCGCCAATGCACTTACCATCGAATTGACATAGAATTTAAACATTTATTCTAATAAGTTATGTAAACGCATTCAATAATTATTTGTAATTAAAATCAAATAGGGTTAACATTAATTAAGAGGATTTGATCAATATAAAAACAACTAAAATATTGCAAAGACTTACGATATTTAAAGGTTGAGAATGTGATTCGCTATCCATTGTAGTTCGGCGTCAGTTAAGTCGATGGAATGTTTTGACAAACTTTTGTTTAGTTGAATTGCATTTTGTTGACTAACACAAAAAGTAATGTTTAATGCGATTTAATTTTGAACAAGCACAGTTAGCACAGTTAGTTGGATTGCATGCGCATTATATGAGTGTTTAGTGGCACTGGGATTGGACAGTAAAGCAATCCCTTTATATTTCACAGTTGGCCATTCTTGATGCCTAACTGGTCGATGTTGAGAAGCCACGTGAGGCAATTGATTGATTCGCTACATCACATGCGCTATTATATGCCCCTGCTTCTTTCTTCATTGTCTATTCTCTCCTCTCTGTTGACAATTCAATTGAGTCTCAATCTCTGCTAAAACAAAATTGTATATAAACTTTAATAATATACAGTTTATACATATTTGAGTATATTTTTTAATAATAATAATTCGTAAAATTCATAAGAGATTCAGAATATAAAACAGAGTTTTACATAAATAAGTTTATCTGTTGTTAACTTAGCTTTGAATACATTCTTATTTAACTTAATATAACTGATCCTTTAGTTCTCGCAATTAATTAGTAGAGAACCGGAATTAATGGTGTGTTTCCGTTCAAATGCGCACAAAGAGGTCAGGAGAGATAGCGACCATTTTCTGAATCATTTATATTGCAATGAGTCTATCGGTGGCCATAATACGGCACTGGAAGCACTGGACTACATAAGACTGTGCAGTAGGACTGGTAGTGTCCTGTGAGACCAATGCAAAACCGTTTTGAGTGTTGGTAGAGACACAGGGCTAGAGAAGAAAAGTTTGTCTTTACTACTGCTAATCATGTTAAAAGCTTATACATGAGAGAATTGATGCCAGTGCTCAGCGCTCCTAATCCCATGTGTCGGTCTGCAGGTCTGCCCCATATACTGACCATTATGTCAGGCCGTGTATGAGTATAGCATTAGTATAACTATTTGCACCGTTAGAGTTCAGAACTCTACAAACTATACAACTGTTAGAACTTGACTTATATAACAAGTTTACAGTTTTTGCAAACAATTGCCAACATTTAGTGTAATATTATTTTTAAGGTTTGCATAACAGTATAAAACCTTATATGAGTAGAAATGTGAGTCAGAACTGATGCGAGCCCTCGAGAGTTTGTTAACTCTTGTAATGAATGTAATGGCCATAATGGACATCATTAATTAAAGGGGCCGTCGGTAGTGACAAATAATTTTTAGAGTACAGACCAATCAAAGTCTGCAATTCTATGTACCGAAACATTTTGGTTCGTTTGCTTTGGCTGTTAGTGCTTTAGGATTGTTAGGACGTATTGCCGGTTAATGTAATTTATTCGGCACTTAATTCTATTTGTTTTATTGTATGACATTGTCTAACATTGCCTAACATTGTCTAACATTGCCTAACATCAGCACATTTTGATTCTTATGGTTACTCTTCTCTCAACTCTCGTACATCTCTTCTCTCGCGACACCAATACTACAAATGATTTTTGGCTTCATTTCGGCTCAACATCAATGCCATCCTTTGCCTCAAATTTCTAAATCAGTTGAATAGTCACAAAAGTCAGAGCACTGGCACTAATCTTCTGGTCCACTATGTAAATGGCCTCAAATACAATCAGCGTATTGTTGAACCAAATTGTTATTATTATTAGTATAATTGCCATTTATGATACATAGCACCGAACAACCAGACTGTGCTCTACACTCCATATGCCAATATGCTATCATATGGTATGATATGCCAGCACTTTCATGCCTGACCAGCACTACTCAATAGCAAACCATTCATATGCTAATCATTGGAGATAATATTGAAGGGAAACCAAATCATTTGTATTTCGCAAACAGAAATGGGCGGCCGATCTGGCACTGGTCTAAGATAGATGGTCCCAATGAGAGTCTATTCGTTTGGGGCTTATATCAGAGCACAGAGAGAGGAGAGAAGAGGAAAGAGTGAGTGAGTGAGTGAGTGAGTGAGTGAGAGAGAGAGAGGGCAGGAGAGAGAGAGAGAGAGAGAGAGAGCAGGAGAGATGACGTGCAAAGACTCGATCAGATTCATGCAATTGAGTCGATTTAAACCAAACTAAGAATTATTAGAAGTTTGTAATCGCATTCTCCCTCCACTGCAAACACTTAACGGACATAATGTCAATAATAGTACTGAATGTGTATTCAATTTTATAACCAAAAGTAAAATAAAGAGAATTTTTAAAACTGATTGATTGAAATTCAATGTTTGCCTCAATATAATTATTGATTCAATAATAATGATAATAATGTCAAATATTTTTATAAATTAAGACACATTTGCTCTAATATAATGCGTTTATAAATATATGTATTGAATACATTATACTTTTAATCAAATGTAAACTCAATTTAATATCTTTAACGACTGTTTCTCTTTAACACTTTTTCATCAATTGAATCGACAAAATCATTAACAAAAGTTTTGCTGAAAACAGGCATTTGTTTTAGAAATAGTAAAAAGTATGCTCTATGTAGTCACGTCTCTCAAATTAGGCTCTGAGGGCTCAGCCATCCGTTTAATGTATAGCCATTTAATGTCCACAACTTAGTGATGGACTGCCAGTCAAAGGCATTGAAATCAAATTTGTAATAATTCGCATAAATTTAAAGTTAGTGCAAAATATAAATCTTTAAAAACCCAAAATAGCATTTTATTGTATAATAAAATATTTTGATTTATTTGACGCAAATATTCGGAAAGAATTAGTTTTTGCAATAAATTCATTGAATCGACTGTTTATGCAAATCTGACTCATTTGAGTACTTTTTCATTCCATTCCCACATTTCAATTACATTTGTCTCTAAACCCTATATTCAATTCTAATGTTTTTTCTTTTATTCAATTATGACTGTCATTAATGGTAAAAATTATATAAAAATAATTTTTGTTTTATAAATAAGTTTAATATTATTTAAAGTTTTTTCAAAAAAAAATCTTTAATTATCAAAATATAATTAGAAAAAATAATTAAAAGAATAATTCCTTTGTTTTTTAAATAAAAAAATTATTATTAAAATTTAATATTCGTTTTCTGATTCAATGCATTTGATTTTGTGTTTCTAATTAGTAAACTTTATTCAAATGCTGTCAACCAAATGCAACTGTATTTACACAAAACAATTTTTGTTTCAATCTCGTTTTTAAATATAAAATTAAATTTATTTTTAATGAATAAATTACATTAAAAAGTATTATTTTTGTAAATAATAAATCTTTATAAAACAAGAAACTAATAAATAAAACTCTTTTATTTGCTCTTCAGTTCATTGCTATTCAAGATTTGTCTTTTATTCAACAAAAAGTCAAATATATATTGTTTTGCTGCAAAAATCAAATTTAAATTAAATATTATATGCTTTTGTAAGTTTTCTCTTTTTTTTGACAATAAAACATGAGTTTGTTATTTTAAAAACACACTTAATATAGACTAAAAAGTAAGTTTATATAGACTTAAAATAAATTAAATTTTTTGTTTCAAAAAGAATGAATTTTTATGTAGAATTTCCTTAAAAGACACTTCACTGCACAGCTGTTTCTAATTTTGTCTTTTTCCTATTTAGCTCACAATTCAGCAAAAGTTTTTTAATCATAAAAAATTAATAGTTATATACAGAATAAATGATAAATTTTTGTTAAAAATTTATTAAATAATTTACATTAAAGTGTTGCTGAAATTATTTTATTTTCAGTAAATTTTTTACAATAAATAAAATTAAAAACAAATTTAAACAAGCAATTAAGCTTTTTGCAAAAATTACCATAATTGTGTTTACAATTAAAAAGTTATTATAAATTATTATATATATATAATTAAAATTTTTAATTATTACTGATAAATTATTAGTAGTAATTATTAGTAATAATTTATTGTTTGTGCCACTAATTTAACAGCTTAAAATTTTTTTAAAATTAAATTTGTTTTTATTTAATTTTAATTTGTTAAATTTTAATTTAAATTTTTGAATTTAAATTAAATTAAAGACAACTTTATGTATACAAATAATAACAAATTTATTCAAGCAAAGTCCACATTCAAATTTTTACAAACTATTAGATTTATTATTCGTTTTTAAATTTACTCATTAATTTGTTATTGCAATGAAACACAATTTTCATGTTTTAAATATTCAACTCAAAATAATAAAATCAATTTTAACAAGTAAACTTATTTAATTTTAATTCAAATATTGTTTCACTTTTATATCATTGTATTTTAGCAACAACAAAAATTAAATTATACTTTCGTTTTTAATTGTGCAAAAACTTTGTTTCTTTTATTTCAAATTTATTTTTTTTAATTTAATTATTTTGATATATTATATTTAATACAATATAAACTTAAATCAATATATTGTGTATTTATTTTAAAAATTAATTATTTAATTTTGTTTAAATTTTTTTAATTTGTCAGTTGTGTTATGCGCAGACAACTTTCTAAAGAAAATATTCATAGCAACTTGCCAGAACTCAGGTAGATAAATGCGGGTTTTAATACTAGTGAAAATTTTTAAAGTAATTTTTCCATTTAACCTTTAATTAATAACAAAATTAAAAAATTAAAATTATATTATTAAAAATTAAAAGTTGTATTACATTTTATAATAAAAATATTATAGTTATTACTAAATTTAATAACTTGGCGTGGCGTTTTGATGCTTTTCCTAATGCTTTCTATGTTGCAGTATATTAGAGACCTAAATCGGATCGAATACGGATCGGATCGGATTTGACACAAAAAATTTCGAATTCTTTCGGATCGGATCTCTTCAATAAAAAAGTCGGATCGGATCTGATAGATGTATCCGAAATATCCGAAAGTTATCCGAAAGTTATCCGAAATTTGTAATTTGTTTTACTCATATTAATAATATTTTTTTCAACTCTTTTATACATTTTCTAATTCATATACAAAAGATATTTGCATTAAAACATATAACTGTAAGATTTGAGTAACTCTTTATTAATCAACAGCAGAAAAGACTTCTAAAAGTTATAACAATTGTTTTTAAAATATTTGAATTAACAAATGATTAAAAATGA
>JAQFXP010004670.1:0-10325 GCA_034693685.1 Belba bartosi
ACTTTTACTATTTAGTTAACATGCATAAAAGGAATATTCGCAATGTTCTATAAATCTTAAAACACTGCAGATACACTATTTTTGTTTTTTAATAAACAGTTTAATCTTAATAAACACATTTTAAACTCTAAAACATATCGCAACTAAGACTCTAACTAAACTTTTTATTGCTATTTATAAGTCATAGATGTTTTGAATAAAATAATAGTTTCAAACACGTAGTTAAAAGCAATTTGTAAAATTACAAACAACGTTTGAATATACTGATACGCGTATCAAAATTTTCTAAGTGTAATTATAATTATTATTTATAAATATTAAAATAAAAATAATTTTAAAATAAAATTTTATTAATAAATATTATATGCACTAGAGAAGCAAAAAGTATTTATGTTTTAATTTTATGCAAAATTTATGTTTTAGATTTTAAAAATGTTTTTATATTGTATTATAAAAGTATAAACGTGGTATAATAAACTAAAAAAATTGATATACACACCATATTGCACTCTCGCCTATTCTGTTGCAAACATTTGTTTTGATCAAAAATTTTGGTTTTATTTGTAGTTTTTATTTTATATTATTTACAAAATTAATAAACTGTTTAATTAAAAATATTAAATTAAATAGTATTTTTTTAAATGTTACAAATAAATTAATACTGTTTATATTGTAATATTTGGTATGCAAAAATTAATTATTTATTTATCTATCTATTTAAACAAAATGTAACTATTTGAATTAACATAATGTCTTAGCAACAAGCATTTATATGTTTTTTTAAACAAAAATTATAATTTTATTTTTTAATATGAAACTTTTTTATAGCATCATTATGACATTTAACAGAAATAGATTATTTAATGTTTTTGTGACATAATGAAGTCATATATAATATTTTAGAATCATATTATTAATAATTTATTAGACGTATCTCTAAGAATATCTTTAACTAAAACATTTTCACTAATTAAATTTATTTTTTTTTAATTTTATACCTTATTATTTAATTATGTAATTAAAAATTTAACAGCAAAAGTAAATGATTATAATTTTAACTAGTATTACAAATATTATTTAATCTAAGTTTAATTTTAGATTATTATAAAAATACTCAAATAAATAGTTTTAAAAAAATATAATTTTAATATATTTTATAATTAAATATAATATATTTTTAGTAAAAATATTATTAGGAAAACATTTTTAAAATGTTTGACAAAGAATAATTTTTTACATATAAAATAATAATAATGAAACCGCAACTCAGCCTTTGGTTTGGTTTTTTTGATTCTTTAGTTTTTAAACATTTGTCTCATTTTGTTTTTAAAAAATTTAATAATTATTAAAATTTATTCAAACAATAAATCTAAACTTTAATAAAATAAATGTTTACATTCTAAAAATACAAAATCAAATTTATTAATTAAGAATAGGTTGTAAATAAGAAGGTAGTATTGTTAAAAAGAATTTTGCAATTATAAAATTATTAAGTTGTATCTGATATACATTACAAAATTAATAATATAAAATTTTTATATTATATATTAATTTAATTCAAAATTTCCTTTTTTAAAAATTATATGTAAAATTTAGCATAAGATAAAGACATTTTAAAATTAATGCAATATTAGCTAACATAGGTTAATGTATTATGTTTCCGGAAAGTAATTCTTGTTTTTTAATTAAAAGAAATGTATTCGACCATAAGTTTTACAAATTTAATCATAAAATCTATTAAATATACAAAATTAATTTTTTAGTTTAAGCGGTACTAGGACTCCATTATCAACTATTTAACGATTTCTTTGTTGGACATTCCTCATGAGAGATTTTGCATGTGTTTGAGTCACAGTTTTACTAGTGTTATTCCATACCCGAAAAAATACTTTGACACTATTTGGTATTTTACGTTTTAAACCGTATTTTTTCTTTAAAAAATCCCCAAATTTCCTAATAGGCCCAGTCTAAGAAACCTTAGTTGGGGTTTGAACCTTTAGTACAAATGATATGCCGTTTGATTCAAAACATTTCTAAACATTTTTTTCGTAATGAATTAATGCTAAATTCGGCCAAATTAGTACATTTTGATTTAAATTATTTTTGCTAACACTTGTCGTTTAATAATTTTTTATCTTAAAACTTAAAAATTTTACAACAAATAATAAAAAATTTATTAATAAAATATTTATTTTTAACGTAGAAATTTATTTATTTATTTGAGGTTTTGAATTATAAATAAATGTTATTAAAACTTGATAAAATCTTAACTAAATTTAAACAGAATTTATTTTATTTTATATGGAAATTTGATCAGATAAAAGGATAATTGTTTATTTTTGTTTTTATTGTGCGTTTAGAAAATAAGAAAACAATAAAAAAAACAATAAATTGGAAAAGCTAAAACTAGATTTATAAATTATTTTTTTAAATTAAATAATTATGTTATTAAATATCTCTTAATTTATTTTACTAAATTTACTAAATAATAATTAAAATAAAATAAAATAGCGCCTTAATATGTTGTTGATAATTATTGATTTAAAAATTAAAATATTTTGTATTTTATTTATCAAAATTATATTTATATTTTTATTCATTAAATTTATTAATGTTTCAATAAAACAATACAATAGTTTCATCACATTTTCAATATTTGATAATAATTTGTTAATTTGTAAGACCTGACCAGTCGGACAGTTATGATCTGTTCGTTCACTCGCTATTAAACCTCTGGCGGCAGACCTGAGAAACACTGTTTGAGTCTCTTTTTAATCGCTTCGACACATATTTTGCTATACTTATGAATTTATTTTCTCATTATGAATTTGGAATTTACTATTCATAAATAGTTTTAATAATGAAATACAATTAGTTTTTTTTAAAATACTAGTATTAATTTAATTATAGTTTAAATACAAAATATATATAAATACGCAATCAATTAAATAGAAAATAAATTATTTGTATTCTAATATAATATTTAATTGTTATGCTTTGATTTACAATGAAATGTTTTTGTTTAATTGTTAATAATTATTTATATTTTAAATTATTATCAGTTCAGAATTTGGTTTATAAAAATGTTTGTATTTTTATTTTTAATTTAGTTTTGTTTTTATAAACAATAATATTTTGTAATTAATTTAATATAAATAATAAAAATAATTATTAATTAAAATATTATATAAAATAATAATGTTTAAACTTGGAAAGTTGTTTAAATTTGCAATTTTGTAAATATATTTAGATTATTTAACAGGAAAAAAGAAATAATTATTTTAATAAACTAAATAAATTATTTATGCTATGTAAACGTAAATGTTATTTTAATTAAAAACTATTTTAAAGTATAAGATATATATATTATAATGTACATTAAAATTTTTATAAATATTGTATTATATTTATTAGATTATTTGAATTTTAATTTAATATTAAAATTTATTTTAAAAGTAAATTTCAAAATTATTACTGCTAGTTTTATTTTAAATAAATTGTAGTTACTTTTTATGTTAATTTATAAGACTAAATAAACTTGAATTTTGTAAAGTTAAACTTTAAATTTCTTATTTAAATAAATATAATAAAATTTGTTTTTATATCTTAAAAGTAAATTCATGATTGAATCAAAATCATTACTAATTTTAACATTGTTTAAATCAATAGCCCATTCATTGTCTTTAGCCAAAACATCAGCACATGTAGGTCTCATTTTAGCAAGTGAATCATACATTTTTTGAACAATCTTGGTAAAATTTTCAAAATATTGTTTTAAATTATCTGAATAATTAAATCCCAAGTTTGAACTAAAATAAAAAATATTTTGTTAATATTAATCATTTTGTTTTAATTTTTCTGTGAATACAAACTCATTGAAATCAAAATCAAACAATTCCTGTGCGATAATACTCAGACTATAAACATCGACTTTCAAATTGTATTTTCTTTTACAAGCTTCCGGTGCCATATATAGTCGAGTTCCCAACCTTGACGTATGAGACATTGAAGTGTTGTCGTGTGTTGTGGTTAACCCAAAGTCACATAATTTCAAATACTTTCCGTTCGTATTGTTGTACGAAATCAATACATTCGCGGGTTTGAGGTCTCTGTGTATTACCGGTGGCTCTGATTCGTGTAAATACTGAACGCATTCCAACAGTTCTTTAAACAATTCACACGATATGTAGTATTCGATTGCATTCATTGGTTCCGATAATTGTCGGACAAATGCTTCGGCTTTTAATTTGATTATAGTTTTCAAGTCATCCGAACATAAATCCATTTGAATGTAAAGACATTTCTTATTTTCAATCCAAGACGCCTTGTAATGAACAATACAATCACCGTTTAATTTAGCCAAATTATCTATTTCTCTAAACACATATTTTTGATTGTTTTTATCTTTTTCTAAATTAAAATAAACATTTTAAATTTAATTAATTAGTATTATTTTTGTATTTAACTAACTTTTAAACATAATCTTCTTGATTGCATATAATTTTTTATCAAATTTGTCCTTAACTTTATAAACAGTTCCAAAACCACCCGAACCAATTTTGTTTAACTCTTCAAACTGACGTTTATATTTGCCATTAATCGAAACAATTGATTTATTTTCAATTATTAAATTTTTTTGTTCTATTATAAAAAAAATATTTTTAAACATTTACAAATATTTTATTTATTTATATTTACCTAAATTAATTTCGTTTTTATTAATTGTACTTTTGAAAATTTCAACTTTTTGTGGTAGTAAATTATTGAAATCTATTTGAAAATTTTTATAAGGTATTACATTATTAATTGCCTTTTCGAGATCTACGCCATTAAAAAAAAAATAAATTAGAAATTATAACTTTTTTTTATAATTTGTGTACAAATTTTACTAATTCAATTTTTTCCTAAACTTTGACTATAAACCTAGTAAAATACTTAAGTAATAATTAATACATAATTACATATATACTTTTTATTTTAAGCTTTAAATTGCAAAGCGATAGTTTTTTAACAATTAATATTAAATGGTCAAATTATCAAATAACAATTGACCCCGGTGACAGTTTTGCCAACTACATTGTGTTTAATAACATATATATATGAAACTATCTGTATAATATATGATAGTTATAATTTAGCAATAGCATAGTAAAACAAGACTGAAAATATAATCTTAATACATTTTTGAAAAACGATTGTCAAAAATTTATTTGCTAAAACAGAACCGACGTTTTATAACTTTACTTTAAACATCAAAATTTTAACATTGTAAAGATAGAAGTATTATTAATGGAATGTTAATTGAGTTTAATTCAATAAAAATATAATTATATACAGTATAACTAGAAATAACTAATGAGTATTATATGTTAATTATTTAATGCAGTGTATTTAGTAATATATTTGTGCCGCTCTTTTATATTCTTTAATCTACTCTCATATTCTACAGTATTACTGGCGTTTTGTATGCTTGATTTAATTTATGTATGTATATTTTATGTATTGAAAATTATTTAATTTTTTAAATAAATTAATTAATATTTAATTTGATGGCTAAATTCTCTTATTAAAATAAATTTAAAATTTTTTTGTTATTAATAAAAGTACTAACTATTTTCTTGCTATTACAATAAAAATTAATAACTTTTTCCCCGGTAAGTAAAAAATTTAAAAATTTTCGCCGTTTTAATAAAAACTTAAAAATAAAATTTTTTCCTCTATTAATAAAAAAATCAAATTTCATCGTTAAGAGTAAAAATTTTGACTTTCCTTCCGTTGTTAATAAAAGAGCTTAATTTTTTCTCGCTATTACAATAAAAACTAAAAATTTCTAAGGCTCTGAGTAAAGAGATTATGAATTTTTTTGCTATTAATAAAAGAAATTACATTTTTGTACTATTAATAAAAATATTTTTATTGTCCTCTTGTTGCCAATAGAAAATCTCAATCTTTTCTGGTTATATTAATAAAGATATTAAATTTATATCACTGTAAGTAAAAAAATTAAAAATTTTCCCTCTATAATAATAAGAGCTTAAACCTAATATTTTTTCTTTCGCTATTGATAAAATAGAGCTGCAGCGGGAGTTGGGGAGGGAAAGCTGAATGGTAAAACTATATTTATATTTCTTCAAAAATGTTTTAAAAACTAAATTCAAGCAATTTATATTGTCAACAAAAATTTTTTCTAATTTTAAACAAATGTCACTTTCTTAACTTGATTATTATCAGCTAAACTTTGAGCGAGAGATTAACGTTAGAGTCAAAAATGAGCTATGTGTTTCCATTTTTTACTTATTATAGACAGTTTCAAATGTATATATGCCAAAAAGCGATGCATTTAAAATATCTAACGCCCAGACTTTAATTTATAAATTAGGTATTATATTATTTTTAAATTAATTGAACTATAATTAATATGCAAATTAATCATTCAATTTATTTTTACGTAATGAGAAAATAATCAGTGAAATGAGTTACACACATAGCATTGCTTTGGCAAAAAAGTTTCATAGAAAGAAGTAACCTTGAAAAACTTCCAGTGAGAGCTCTCTCATATTAATCTCTTACACTATGTTTTGCTGATTATTATATCTTATTGATGATTTAATTACAAAACATTAAAAATATTAAAATTTAAACTATTATTAAAATATTAAACATTGAATTATATAAAATTTAATAATTTTAAACAAATATAATCAGTAAAATGCTAAAGTAGCACCAGTGTACCAAACATGAAGCGTAAAGTATTGCATGTTATTTCGAAGGTCTATTAAATTTTATACTAATAATATAAATTATTATAAATTAAATTAGAATAAAATAAATTTAATTTTTAATGCAAAAAAATGCATCAATTTTTGGTTTTAAAATTTTAATACGAATTTGATAACACAATTTTGTTAAATGTACTTTAGGTACAGCATTTAAGCAGTGTGTGCAAGTTTAAAACAATATTAACGTTTTATAGTTAATTTTGGCACTGAATAGTAATAATAATAAAGTAAACGAATTAGTTTGCATTATTATTGTAATTATGAACTGGCCATTTTAAGTAAATATTAATATCTAAAATATTATTTAATTTTTAAATTTAAAGTAAATTAATTTGCCTTTTAAATATAAAATCAAAAAAAAATTAAAAAAAAGAATTAAATTAAAAAAATAACATTAGTTTAAAATTAGAAAAAATGTCAATTACTTCCCCGACAATATAAACTGCCTAATTTTTTTTGTACTATACTTTAGTTATATTTTGACTGTACATAAAATTAAAATAAAATAATTTTAAGTGGTAGATTTTTTAGTTCATGTGAAATACCTTCAATTGTGATATAAGTTGAAACTGAATTAGAATTTGGTTTTATCTTAATATTTTCTTTGGATATGTTTATATCGGGTTTGCATTCGATTGCTTCTAATTTATTATTAGTTATTATTTGTTTATCATTTAATTTTAAATCAATTATTGGTTTATTATTTTCATTTGTATTAAAAAAAATTGTTTTATAGGTTATTTGATATTCTCCGCAATAATAATCAAATAAATTATTATAAATCGTTTTTTAATTTTATTATATTCAAGTGAATAAACTTCATGATTAGAAAGAATACAAATATTATTATTATAATATGAATAACATTGATGTATTGAATCGTATTTATTATTATCTAATATTTTCGGTAATATTTGATATTTTTTATGTTCACAATAACCGCAAAAGTAAATAAATCCGTCATTTGTTAAAAAATATGTATTGTATAGATTCGCGCAAACTTTGATTACATTATTTATATCAATTAATTTCGGTTTAAAAACTATATCATACTGTTTAATTTGATGACCCAATTGGTTATATTGATTATAACCCCAACTATAGACCAATCCATTACTGGTCAGTGCATACAAACTATTATGCGAACTACAAATTGATTGTATTTTATAATTTGACAAAAATTCCAATTCAATTGGACTCGAAACAAACTTTTGATTTCTATATCCGCAACCGATTTGTCCGTATCTGCAGTCACCCCAACAATAGACTTGACCCGAGTTTGTTAGAGCCAGAGAGTGAATAGAACCACAACTTAATTGAATTACTTTAATATTTTTATCACAAAAATAAGTAATCATTTCTGGTTTCATATATTCATTATTTTTATGCCCTCTACCCAACTGTCCAATATCATTTTTTCCCCAACCAAACACCTGATTATTCTCATTTAGTGCTAACACATAATTGTATCCAAAATAGAATTCTTTAATATTTTGTTCACATAATTCAGTTATAAGTTTGGGTTCATTAACGACATCACTATTGCCTAAACCCAATCGCCCAAAACTATTATTACCGAAACCAAACACTTTGTTGTCATTTGTAATAAATATTACACTTTTATCACTGTCATTTAGAGACTGAAAAATATGATTAATTTTAATATTTTTTTTATTAATTTCAGAAATTTTATCACAAATTTTAAATTTGTCTAAACTTGACATTTTTAAATATTAAACTATTTTATTAATTATATGAGTAAATTGTTGTAATTTAAAAGTAGTTTAATTATTTTAAACAATTATTATTAAAATTAACTTGTAAAAAACTAAACTTTTGTTTGAAATACGTTTTAAATACCAAATATAAAATTGGTTTCTGAAGTAAATCATATAAAAGATAAGATTAATGAATGAAATTGAGATAAATAATTGAATATAAAATTTATTAATTAATATTATTTTAAAAATAAATTAAATGGTTTTATTATTACAAATATTTTATTATTGATAAATTTTAATAAGCTAAAATCATTTAAAAAAATTTAAAAATATTTTTAAAAAAAATTAACAAATATTAACAATTTTTATTTAATAATATATTTGATTAAATAACTTGAATAATAAATAAATACCTTTTAATTTTATCAAAAACAATAGATTAAATAAATTTGATTAAATAACTTGAATTTAACAAAAATTTTGTTATAATGTCAAACAATTAATCAAATTTATTTAATCTATTGTTTTTGATAAAATTAAAAGGTTAGCATTATAATAAATGCTACAAATATTTTATCTAAACATAAAAGCTATTAATTAACACTTTGAAGTAATTTAATATAAATAGTTTAATAAAATAAATAATTAAATTTTTGATTATTTAGGTTTTGCAAGCAGAGATATATAATTGGATTCGAGGCATATTTTTTTTAAAAATATTTTATTCTTATTTTGTTAGTGAGTAATAAATGCTTAATTACAAAAATTTATTAAATAAACAAGTGTAATATTTAATTGTGCAACTCATCTCAACAATTGCACTAGCTATTGCTTGACAACTATCAAACATTTCCTTAAATACTAACGAGAATTAGTCCAAAGTGAGCCGTCGCTGATGATGGTTGACCTTTAAATGGCAAATGTACTATAGGTACAGCATTTAAGCAGAGTGTGCAGGTTCAAAACAATATTAACGTTTATTAGTTAATTTTAACACTAAATAGTAATAATAATAGAGTAAAAGAGTTAGTTTACATTACTATCGTAATTATGAATTGAGCATTTAAAGTAAATATTAATATCTAAAAATTATTTATTTTTTAAATTTAATATAAATCTATATTTAATATTTAAAATTTATCACTAATTTCCTTTTACTGTACATATAAAATCAAAATAAACTTAATAAATAAAAATTAAATTAAAAAAATTACATTAATTTAAAATTAGAAAAAATGTCAATTATTTCGCCGACAATATAAACTGCCTAATTTTTATTTTATACTATACTTTAGTAAAATTTTGATTGTACATAAAATTATAATAAAATAGTTTAAAGTGAGTAAATTTGTAGTTTATGTGACAGACCTTTAATTGTGATATAAGTTAAAACTAAACTAAAATTTGATTTTATCTTTATATTTTCTTCAGTTATGTTTAGATCGGGTTTGCAGTTGGTATAAGTTATTCCATATTTTCCGCAATAATAATCGAATAAATTATTATAAATCGTTTTTTAATTTTATTATATACGAGTGAATAAATTATATGATTAGGAAAGATACAAATATTATATAAAATGTACAGAGATCTCGCTTTGAGCGCGTGTGACAGTAAAGCTAACATTTGCTGTATTGCTTTAATGCTGCACACAAGGCGTACATTGGGAACTTTGAAACACATAATCGCATACATACAGACAAATCCAATCGAAGTCGGCGGAAAATTTTTGCTATTAAATAAATATTTGTTGATTTTAATGATAGGATAGCTTGTATATTTTTAATACTCAATTTAAGTTTTAAACTAATATTGAACTTAAAAT
>JAQFXP010004671.1:0-10322 GCA_034693685.1 Belba bartosi
TTAACAATATTCGATTTAACAATATTTGAAATAAAAATTATTTTTATTTAAATACAATTTAAAATTTTTCGTTTAGGAGGATACTATGACTACAAAAAAGCTAGAAAGTCACATCCTTATTTATAATAAACTGTAAACTTCAGAGATGTTTGGGTTTAGACTTGAAATGACAGCTCATATTGATATGTCTGAGGTATGCGGACTTCCATCGGAACCCTCGGCCACAATGGCCGCAAACGTGACAACTGTTCTGTTCGTGAATTACTCGAATGTGTCGAATAAGACTATACCGAACGTCGAATCGTTTCAAACATATCAGACATTGAAATACGTCTTTAGTTTTGCCTGAAATTACATTTCAATCAGAAATTACAGAAATATTTGTTTATATTATTGTATTTGCAATCAAAGTAAAGACAAAAGTTTGTGAAAAGCAGATTAAACTGATTATAATATTTGGATAAATTTAAACATTTCTAATCTTATAATTATTCGAATAAATACATTAAAAGACATAAATCTTTGGTTAATTCGATTCACAAAATATAAAATACAAGAAATGAATAAATGAATTAAAAAGTGAATCAATGAATGAATAGAAATAATGGCGAAATCAGTCTATTGGTTGGTCTGGGCCTCTAAACCCCTAATATTATGAGCCTTTTCCACATGAATATTAAGAGTGTGTTTCCAACTGAACTGTCTCTGACAGACATCGCATTCAAACTTATTTCTGTAATAGTTATGGATCTGCATATGTCTCTGCAGATTGCGTTTGGCTGTAAAGCCCTGATGACAGATATGGCAGTGGAAGCGCTGTTGACGCATATGGAACACCGACTGAACCCCGAGGCGCGAGTGCAGTGACTTCTTGCCTGTGCCGGTGCCGGTGCCGCTCGACGGCTTCGATCTCCGTTTCTCTGTAATGATTCAAATCAGTCAGAATTGCATTCGATTCGAATTTCCAATTATTTTAATAACAATTTATTTGTTTGACTGAGGGATCTGTTGTCGATAGACGTGTCGCTCAGACCAAGCAATTGTGTTTCGGTTTCAACTCATACAGTCATACAGATAGCACCGATAGGGATACAGATCCGATATCTCAGTCTTCGAAAGGCCTCGAATCTGATTCATTGAACGCTTAAAGCAAAGAAGTGACTGAATGGCAGAGAGGCTCAGATATACTAATCAATAGCTCGTAAACAAGTTTATATTTGTTTGTTATAAAGCAATAATTCTTTTATTTTAACTCTTTATTATCCCCAAAAGTTTTCTATTAATTAATAATTCTTTTATTTAATTGCAATTAGAGGTCAAAAGTAAAAAATTTAAATAAAATAAGATTTTCTTCAATTCTCTGTTTCTTATGAAATGATTTGAATCAAAATTTTTTAGTAATTATACGACAATTCTCACCATTAGATGAATTACTAGTTCCAGGAATAGAAGGTATGCCCGATGTGTCATATGTCATGAGATTTATGGTTTGGGATTCGTGTGCCGTATGATTAAGAGGTGAGTCTGAGTTGCACTCCTGTGCCTGAGAGAGAGCTGAGGAGATCTGAGATATGAGTCCAATTGGTTCGTCATATAATATCGGTTTTACATCTTTGGGAACAGAATTACATCAATTAAATTAAAGTTTGAATTAAAATCGAATGATAGCACACATACCCTCTTCGTCGGCGTTTGGCATTGGGTGTGGAGTCGACGCCGAAGAGTATTGAGTAATACTATTACTTTCCTGAGTCTGGAATAGATAAACATTAGATAATGGAATCAATTGACGGCAATAGAAGGCTTACATCTCCGGTGATCATCGACTGCTCGAGGAGGCGCGAGGGCTCTATATCGCCCTCTGAGGCGCCGACGCTCTCGTTGTAAGTTCGCGAACCGCTTACGTCAGTAGGCGTTCCAATCAAGGAATGACTGCTTTCGTCTCCGTCTGAACATTCGCTAAGATCTTCGGACGAAATGATGGCATCGTTTCGATCATTTCGATCGTTGTCTTCATTGTCTTCGTTGTCCTCTTCCTTCAACTTCTTTCGATGTCGTCTTCGTTTGCGTTTCCGCGAAATAGTGGTCGAAGTGTTGGCGTCTCTGTTGTCGATGTCTATCAAACCTTTAATTCTTAGAGACTCTCCAGACTTGATGACAGACTCGAGCTGTTCCTGTCCTACAGTCACTTCTCCTCTATATATGAACTCAATTATAGCCCTCAGATCACTAATAGAGAGGTCTTTGAGGACAACAATTGGATACGAATTATGGCAATGATTTGGCATCGAATCGAAGATTGATTTGAAAAATGGCGAACACGCAGACAGAACCATCCGGTGCGCCTTCAGGTGCTGACCATCGCAGCACATAAGCGTCACGTCAGTCATCGACTCGTCTTTGAACATACGGTCGAACACATCGATCATATCTGACGGATGGTTAGCCCGACGGAGACAATACGCCTGACTGTCGGCCATCGAACGGTAAATGTCCGAACTGTGCACTGAGTACTGCTTCAACTGATTTGCTCTCAACACGTAGTACACCAGCATATGACAGATACAGCATACACCACACACCACACCACTCCACTCTATGCCCACTAATGCTCACTATATGCCCACTAATCCTCACGATATGCTCACTCTATCCACTTTGCTATCTCTTTCTCTCTTCTCCTTATTCTGGTCACCACTATTGGCACAACTGATGTCTGCAAAAGCGGTTTTGATTCTTCTCTTAACCAAAAAGTGTCAAAAAATCTTTTGTCTTGTTTTGCAACAAAAACATACATTCATTGGATTTTTACAGTTATTCACAAATTATTTACTTTTATTTTGAGCTTATATTTGAAATTGTATTTAGATATGTATTGAAGGGTTTCTAAAGTTTAAGTGAAATCCATTTTTATTTATGAATTAACCCAAAGCTTTCTATTATATTTGTTTGACATAAGCTGATTCTGACTCCAGGTTTCCTCGTTTTTTCAATAATGTACAGATAAGGCTGAGGCAGTAAAGTTACAAATATTTGTATTACACATATGTGGGATGGTTGCGATGCAACACAACGACATAGTGATATGTAAACGTAAATGATTATTTTGATTGCTTAAATTCTCTATACGTTTAACACTATTTGAGTTAAAGTTAATGTCAATTGCAGAGCCTCTATCAGTGTTAGAGAAAAACTATTAAAATAATCGTTTGAATCTAAACATACATTTATATTTAGTTAACTAAACAACAAGTAACGGACATTTTAAACAACAACAATTGAAGCGTATTTAAGGCAATTTAAACCATTAAAAAGGCAAAATTATAATTTTATTTCAAAATTTATATTAAATAATATTATATTAAATCAAATTATATTTGAATAAGATATATAAATATAACTATATATAAATAAAAAATATTAATGTTAAGACATATGAAACAATACAAGTCCATTGAGACATATGTATTGTATGCATATGTTTTAATAAATAATATTTGTATAAATAATTTATACGTATTTTAACCAGGGGTTGTGAAGGTCGGCCGATCCAGGGGGGGATCAGGGGAGAGATTTTTCTCAAATTTTTGCCCAAAAACCTAGGGGGGGGATCAGGGAGGGGATTTTTCCAAAAACGCCCAAAAAACCTATATATTTATGATGTAATTTTGCCTAATTTAACTGGATTTAAACTAAATTTAGTTAAATTAACTGAATTTAAACCGGATTTAGCATTAATTTGGGGAAAATTTCCTAATTTTGGGCAAAAAACCCAAAAATTTTGCCGGCCGCCTTCGGCGGCCTGCAAAACCTTAAGGGGGGGGGGTATTTTTTCTTGGACCAAATGCTAGGGGGGGATAAATCCAAATTTTCAAAATCAGGGGGGGGGTTTTGCCTGATCCCCCCCTTCACAACCCCTGATTTTAACGTATTTTATAAATAATTTTAATTTGATTTTTTTATCATTTGATTTTATATTTTATAAACAAGATTAAATAAAATATTAATATATTTGGATTTATAATTTTTTAATAACATTTATTTATATTTTAAACATATATTTCCATTATCTCTAGTTCCCATTTAACTTTAACTCCTTTCAGAAAATTTTTAGGCAAGGCGCCATCCAGACTAGGCAGTCTGGAGTAGGATTCTGGACATAAGGGATAGCCAAAGGAGTTTATTTCAATAATTAATTCATTATTTTATGTATAAATAATTAATTTAATTTTTAAGAATAATATTTTTTAATTTTTATTTTTTAATATATATAAGGTACAATATTAAATTAAAATTAAACATAATTGTTTATAAATTAAATTAAACTTATTAGGTAAAATTATGTATTTGCAAGTTTAATTAATATAATATTTAGATATTTAAATACGTAAAAACAATTAAAAAATTAATAAATTTTGCGCATTGCATTAACATGTTTTTAATACAAAACATTTAACTAAGTAGATTTTTAATTATTAATTCTAATTCCCTTGCTAATTTCTTATCTGACCACCCCTTCAAATACAAACCGTTACACTAAACCGTAATCCCATTCACAAAGTATAAAATGTCTAATCGATCAGCACTTCCCTCACTTCCTTCACAGTTGTTCCTCATTTAACATAAAAGAGTCGATTGTTTTGTTGATTAGTGGTTAAGATTTTTCTTACAACAAGGAAATCAATTTTGTAAATCTTGCATCATTGCAAATATAGCATGCATTTTTTAACTATTTTTTTAAGAAATATATATTTTAAATAAATTAAAATAAAATCGTTTACATATTTCTTAACAAACAAATGTATAATAATAATAATTAAGAATAAATGCTAATTATAGTTTCTTTTTATTTTTAGCTATAATCAAATAAGTAAATTAAAAATTGATTGGTTTCAAAAAATAGTAAAGAATCATTAAAATATGCATGTTAAAAATTAAAAATTAATATTTTATTTCAACAAGTTAAAGAATATATAACAGATTTTATGAATGTTTTTGAGAATATGTTTTACTATGATATACTAGAGCCGTTCCTTTATATAAGCGGAACTTTGTCTCTAACTGCTTAGCACCGATAATGGCTGATATTAGCTCTATAAACGTATATTATAAAGAATAATATCTATGATTTTGATTGATTTTATTAATTCTTTTATTATTATAATCACAACTTATTAATTAGAACCCGGTTTGCACCGACCGTTAGACGCGTTTCGGGAAACGTTTACAATTCCCCCATCAGTAACATTCGACTTAGCACTAACCGAAGTTAGATTTAAATGAAGATTAAATTAATTAAATGATTCAATTAATGAAAGTCTTAGTTTAGCCGCACTTGTGTTGATCAGCGGATGTAATGAGCAGTGGTTGCAGTGTCCGGACAGCAGTAAAGTTTGAAATTACATTATTTTATTGTTTAGATTAGAAGTTTGCGATTTTGTTTAATTAAGTAATTTACAAAAAATAATATCTATACTGTATTCCGCTTATTGAGAGGAACGGCTGGTATTATATAACTAATACAGTATCACATTTTGAGTGGAAATAAGTATTTATTTATTTTTGATTACAAAAGCATTTAATCATACTTTTAGTTCACAGATGTTTAACAATATTTGTTTGAAAAACTAATTTAAATAATTATTTCTCTTTTCTATTCATCTAATGATATGTCAAATATGTAAGCATTCAATCAATTAATTCATTTATTATTTATTTAATAATCAATTTAATTAATGACTAAGAGTTGAAGTCATCAAAACTGAACCGAAATTCAGTCAAAATTTAACTTTAATTGTGATTAAGAAACGATTGATTTGATTGATAGGAACGGCATTTCCGGCACTCAATACGACCGATACGTCGAACGGTATGACGACTCGACTCTAAGCCGAATGCAATTGCATTACTGGCAGACGAAGCAGACATTCCTCAGGAAACTGAAGCGCAAAGAAGACGACTGTGTAGTGGCCAGTGATGCTGAACTCGATGCTAAGCTTGAGGTCTGACTATAACTTCGATTATCTCAAACAGATTTAATTGATTGATGTATTGATTACTGATTACTGATTAACAGTTATTGCGTTCGATTGACGAGTCGTGTCAGAACCTAATCATAGTTCTGGAGGGCTATCAGGACCGGGTGTGCGGTCTGGCCCATGAGGAGAGCGCCGCCGGAAGGTTTCTGAAGGAGTGCGCCAAACTGGACAAGACTAGGGCCGGGAAGATGATGTCGGCTTCGGGCAAAACGCTGTGCTATTCGGCTCAACAACGGATCCAATTGCGGAACCCATTGGTGCGACTCTACCAAGAAGTGGAAACATTCCAATACAGAGCAGTCGCAGACACTATGTTGACGGTAGACAAGATGGAGAAGTCGAGGACTGCATATCGGGCCGCTTTGCTCTGGATGAAGGATGTGTCCGAGAAGTTAGATCCGGACACATATAAACAATTGGAAAAGTTTCGTAAAGTTCAAAGTCATGTCCGCAAAACGAAGGCCCGATTCGATAGACTAAAAATGGATACTTTGCAGAAAATCGATTTATTGAGCGCTTCCAGATGTAACATGTATTCCAATGCTCTCATTGGCTATCAGACAGCGCTACTCCAGTTCTGGCAAAAGACGTCCAAAACGATGGGTGCGGTCGCCGACAGCTTCAAAGGTTACCAACACTACGAGTTCACTACTTTGAAGGAATTGACCGAAACCAGTAAGAAGTTGGCCGAAGAGTCGGCCAATTGTGATGATATTCGCAAGATATTCGACGACACCGAAGATGATGAGGACAAGGATCGGCTCATATTTTTTGAGGCCGACTATAGGGATGAAGACGTGAATAAAGCCGTTAATAAAGACCACAAAAAGAGCAAAAATGTGGCCAAAAAACCAGTGAATTCTAGTCAGAATAAACCGAAAACTTTAAACCAAAAGAGCACTTCTGGTCAACCAAATGCTAACAAACCTCTTCTGGATCTCAATTTCGACCAAAAGTCCGATAATAGACCGAAACTATCTTCAGAAACGCCACAAAACACAGATATTCTTACTTTAAGTGATACTCAATCGGATGACTTGACTTTACTCAACGACCTACTCAACACACCGTCAACTCCGGCCTTAGAGGCCAGGGCTGCAGAGGTATCGGCTTCTAATAGCAGAACTGTCGACGCCTTTATGCCGAGTCAACTGATTGATCTAAACTATTTGGCGAATCCAATGGCCTCTTCGAAGACCAGAAATGACAAAATCGATGATAATTCGAAAAAATTACATTTGAATCCAAACAAAGATAAGGTAAACAATAGTTAATTAAATAACGCATTAATTAATCGATTATTTGGTTGTAAGGGCTCGAAGAGAGGGGAAGAACTGTCGTCCTGGTTCAACCTCTTCGCCGACTTGGATCCACTCGCGAATCCCGACGCCATCGGCAAGAAAGCCGACCAATTGGATGACAGGAACTGCTGAAATGATTTTGAGATATAAAGCCTTCAATTTTGTTCAGTTTATAACAATTATTGCATTTATATGTTGTTTAAAGTTAAGTCAATTGTCGTATATATCCTAATCTAGTCAGTCGTCCAATCATTGATTGAAATGATTGCGAAATAATTACATCGAAACCAACGTATTATTGAAGCGATGTTTGGCTTTCGATTGTTATATCACTTTAATTACTATTTTATTTATTTATTTATCAAATACTGTATTCTTTTTATTCAATTCTTAATATAAAACCAAATGTTTTCAAAACAATTTAGAACTCATTTTAATTACCAAACCTAAACCCAAAGCACATGTGCGACAACTCATCAGTGATCATCACTTACTCGATAAACGGTAGGCCATTGTGTCGGCGCTTTCAACCAGTAATCGACAAATAAATAATGAAATAAATAAATAAATGAATGAAAAGAGCACTACAAGTGATTAGATGGCGTTTAAATCCTTTATTAGTATAAATCAAGTAATCATTCAAATGGTTTACATAGAGTACAGCATAAGTGAGACATAAGATCTGAGCGGACATCGAGTGCCACGTTTGGGTCACTTTCATAAATGCTTTCAATCGGTTAAGTCAGCGAACGCTGTGTCGATGTGTGACCAGTCGAGAGGTGTCCGTCTATTTGGATCTTTCCCTCATTTTCCTTCTCTTCCGTTTCAGTCTTCGCATTCGCTTTTTTCTCCACTAAAACACATCAAACAATACATTAATTAATACATTATTTCTATTCAATTCAATTCAATTCAATCAACCTTTGCTCTCATTCTCGGAAATGAATCAAAGATTGATTCAGAATTAGTTCAAAATAATTGATATTAAGTCGAATTGAAATTAGATTTAAATGAAACACTCGTTCAATGCTTTCAATACTAAACAACAGTAAAGGAAAAGGAAAGAGAACTCTGACTATGAGTCTCAGTCTGAGTCGCACCGCGCAGTCGAAGCACTAAATACAGGTGCGCTCCACAGCTCTGATCACAAATTACGTCCAATTAATATCCAAACCCTTTGTTCTTATTTTTTGCATTGATTTGAGCGTAAGTATAAAAATTGAAAAAAACATACTTTAGTCGAAACAAAAGTGACGAACAATTGAGTCATAGGTTTCGGACCAATAGCTGTTCGAACAAATCGACGCATATTTTGCGCTATTTTTTAACGCAATTTAATGTTTGTTTTGAAATCGAATAATAGTTTTGCGAATAATGTCGAAACGAATGGGTATTTCGAGATTGAATCGAAAGCCGAATAGAAGTGAAAATAAGGAAAAAGTAATTCAAAACCAGAATAACAGCGAATCGAAGCGATTGGCTTCGGATCTGTTCAGTGATTTCGATTTGTCGGACATTGGCTTTAACTCAAACAACAAATCGTTTAAATCATCGAAAAATGGATTTAATTCGACTTTGACTTCGACTTCGACTCAACTCTCTATTGTCGACCGAAATGCGGCCAATATTTCAAATTGTGTCCAAAGTTTTGGCCAATCATTGATTGACTGCGAAATTGGCGTCAATTCAGACAATAATGACTCGAAGACTATAAAACAGTTTAATTCGTTTAAGAGTTTAAATGCAATAAATGATTTGAATAGAAATGAATTGAATTCTAAATCGAATCCAAATCTAAACAAACGAAAGAGTGTTTCGATTCTGTTTCAAGACTTCGATTTAACTGATTTGCCAACTCTTGACGATTCGGTCAACTCTTTCCGAAGCGCACGGAAGGCCATCAAAACCGAAGAGTTCGAAGAACTGAAAGAGTGGACTGATTCGAACCGACGGAACCCCTGTTTGCAAGAGTTGGCGGAATTGACGTCGAGTTTACCGACAGATGAGTCGAAAAGAGATAAAAACGATTTGTCGTTCAATTCAGTCGAAGACGAATACCTTTTGCAGTGTTTCGATGATTTCGATGAGACGTTGGTCTCTAAGTCAGACAAACCTTTAGCCGAAAACTCGGATCAATTGGAACCGAAGATTGTTTTAAATGAAGAACCGACTGAAGACACCGATAATGACATTCATTTTATGATAAGAACTGATTTCTGTACTTATAATGAGAAGACTTCTCAAGAGTTCTTCAGTGAATATAACGACAAATATTGTGATAAAATCGAAAACTTTGAAAGCGAAGGGTTTATGGGTTTCCGGTCCGGAAACGGCCGGTGCTTTCGCTTCAGTGAAACCCAATTATCAAAAGCGCGACTCGTTTTCCAAGACATCGAAGAATGGCTTTTGAATGAAATTAATGTAAATAAAGAATACTTAAGAACTGTTGAGTCAAATGCCGACAAAAGCCATACTTATAGTCAAAAGTTTATCTCGAGTTCTGCTAATAGTGGACAACAAAAGTGGTTTGACTTGAATTCGAACAAAAAGTGTGAAACGGATTCGATTTGGACTAAAAGTCAAACCAAATGTTCGACACTTCGGGACTCAATGATTGATTCAGCGATTGACCTGAATTTGACTGAAATTATGTCGACTTCTTATAGATTCGAACCACTGAAGGCGTGTCCGCTAAACACTCCTAACTTTTCGATTACCAATAAGTCATTAATTCCGTTGACATCGACTCCAAAGACTTCTTCGATTAAACGAAAGATTAACTTCGAGTCAAAGAAATGCAATTCTTTTTCCGATAATTTCTATGACTTATTATAATTGAACTAATCGTTAGTTAATTAATGCTTTCCTTTTCTGCTTAAGCCTTAAGCGGTATTGAAGTTCTCTATTAATGCAAATTAAGTTTAATTCGATTTAATTGAATTTACTGTAAAAATGAAAAGTTTTTGTAAATACTCTTTATTTT
>JAQFXP010004672.1:0-10322 GCA_034693685.1 Belba bartosi
AAATTTATATATATATTATTATTATTATTTACCGCACAAATAAAATATCATCATCCAAAAATGCAAAAATCCTATATTTTACATTTATATAAATGCAGTTCGATGCAAACGTCTTATTTAAATTTTTAAATAATTTGTTATTTTGGTTAAAAATAAAATAGAATTCATCAATCAATTACAAAGTAACTTATATAACATTTTGGATATATATATTTATTTGTAAATATTTTTTTTTTGTTTTTTTTCTATGTTTTGAATTATATTTTTAACCAAAGTAATATATTTTTAATTTTACATTATTTATAAATTAACATATTTAACTTTAGATAACATTATTGTTTTTTATATAAATACAATTTTATATCATATTTATAAAAATTAATTTATTATTATTAGTGATTTTAGAATTAACTAATATTTTAAATTTAAAAATAAATAATAGATATATGGTTAAGGCAAACAGGTATTTTTATAGACCTTACAAGATATATTATAGATAAAAAGCTACTTTATAAGAAATTTTAACATTTACTATATTATTTTAAAATTGCTAAAATCTTATTAACCAATTATAGTTAAATTATTTATTTAATATACATTTAATTTAGCTTAATCTATTTTTATAATTAAAACAAATTATAATTTTAAAATTGTTTTTTAAAATTTATTTTTAATATTATTTTAATTTAAAAAATTCAATACTAGTTTTTTATATTAATTAAAATTTTTTTATAAATTTTTAAAATTTTCTATAATTATTTTAAAATAAAAAATTATTATTTTATTTATTTATAAGGAGTTTTATCAAATAAAATAAAATATTAAAGCTATAATAGTAATGTAATACATGCTAAATTAATTTAAGTTAAGTTAGATTTATATAAATTTATTTAAAAATTTTTAATTTATAATGATAATCATATATATCAATAAAAAATTTAAAAATTGATATAACATATCCTAAAGCTAATGACATAAATACACCACGATACAAATCTGATAATAAAATTTTATGAATATTTCCAATATAGATATTATTATTATATTTCAATAAATGTGCCAAATACAATCTTCCATAAATTTTAGAAGCTATACGTAGTATAGAGTTTCTATGTTGATACAAACCATTTTCAATGCCAATTTTTAAACTAAAAATTTTAACAACATTTAATAATTATCAAGATATATTTAAATAACATTATATACCCTCTAAGAATTTTATTGTATTTTAAAACAGCTTTATTAATGTATATATTAACATATTTAAAATAATATTTTTTATTTGAAGACTCTAATCCGGGAATCAATAATTGCAACCTTGTTGCATCTAATGTACCAATCAAGATTATAGCTTTTCCATTTGTTATGTCAGCTTGTAAATTTTTATTAAAAAATTCGGATAACTTATTAAAAGTATTAATACCTAATTTTTGTTCATATTTATTAAGTCTAATTTTTAATTTATTAAAAATTAAAAAATCAAAATATTTAATGCATGATAATGAGATTTTTCCAACTAGATTAATTTCTGTGTTATTAACAATATCTTCAAGTGTTTCCGCAATTAAATTTGGTTTAAAATTAAAATATGATGTTAACAATAAACTTTGAAAACAAGCTAGTAATATTGCTGAAAATAGTAACCAATTAAATAATAAAATGTATATATTTAGAGAATAATGTTTATATTTGTTGTACAAATTTGAGAATTGATTCAACAGAACTGTATATAAATTAGTTAATGCTTCGAATATTGAAATTCTGGAATCAGTGATACGATTCAGAATAAAAATATATGCAATTAGTGTTATAACCAATAGTAACCATATCTGCAACAAAGTAAGTTAAATGTTAACTTGATAATATTATTTTATTTAACTTAACTAAATATGAAAATAGTTTTAGAAATGAAAAATAAGAAATATCTTCTTTATATAATAATTTTCCCAATATTTCAACAAAATATTCATCCCGAATAGTTATTGAATTCCAATAATTAAAATTAACAGCATAACTTGTTGATCCTTTCAAGTAAATAGCAATCTGATATAATAAAATAATAAATTTAAATAAATATTAGATTATACATTTTATTACCCGGCTAGATAATTTTGTTAACATAATGGACAAATTAAGCTTGCACATTACATATTCAACTATTGATAGTTCATATGAAAATAAATCATCCTAAAATTAAATATAATTTTAATTTGTTGAAATATTACTAATTATAATTTAAATTTATATTTTAATACCTGAGTATGATATAAATAAACAATTCCCTCAGTTGTTAAATTTGGTTGACATTTATAAATTGTTTCTAAATTAAATATTTTTACTTTAATTATATTTCCCATTAAGTTTGCCAAATCAGCAGACATTATGTAAATCAATAAATTTTAACATTTAAAAATTTATATACGTTTAAAGCATGATAGTTTAGATTTATTTGAATTATATGTAATTTTATAAATTAGCTAATGCATATTATAAGTAGCAAAACTTTTATTATATTAAAAAACAAAATATTAGAAAAATAATTTTTGAAATTTTATTTTATATTATTATTATTTTATTCTAATTAATTTCTCAAATATATATTTTATAAATTTAAATTGATATTTTTTTAATTAATTAAAATATTTCAATGTTTATAATTAAATGTATTTGCATTAATATAATTAAAATTATTAATAATAAAAATATTAATAATAATAATAATAAAAATAATAATATAAATTACAGTAGGCGAAAATTTTATCTTTATTTTATCAAATCAGTTTATTCAAAAGTGCTTGGTTAAATCAACATTATTTTTGTTGCAACTATGGAATGATGAAAACTTAATATTAAAATAATTTTGCATATGTTGATTTTTTTGATAACAGATTATATTCTATTCAAAAAATTTTGCATGGGTAAAACAAATTCAAAAACAACAATTTGTTTATCACAAAAAGTAACTACTAAAAAATTCATAAGCCAAAGCCTTTCAGCCTGCACAACCCGTAGTGAGGCCAGGAATCATCACTTCACCGTTAGGTATGGTGACGAAGATAATGTCACAGTTTTAAGAGCACACACCTGAACGCTCCGTATACGTAGATTAGTGGTTATTAGGCTAGCGTACACTACCAGTAGACGGCTCTTGGTAAAGCCCGTGGTCATTCTAGCCTTAACTCACGCCAAAAATTTTTTTCCTTAGAAAAAAATCTTGCCACAGCTGGGGTTCGAACCCACTAACTCAGGGTTAGAGAGCGGACGCATTACCACTGCGCCACACGCCTGATCTCAAAAAATAACTAGACAAATGTATTTTTGTTTTTAAGAAAATTGTGATTGGAAAACTTTTAACCAATACTCTTTCCTTAAAAATATAATAATTGTTATCTATACAAGTTGAATATCTTTGTTTGTTTTTAAATTTAAAAAATATATTTAATTATAATTTAAAAATATTGTCTGTTTAAAAACTACAAAAGATATTCAATTTGTATTCGTAATAAACATTATATTTTTACTGTTGCAGTACTGGTTAAAATTTTTCTATATAATAATTTTTAAAAACAAATATACATGTATCTATTTATTTTTTGTAATAAATAATTGGTCTTTATTAAATGTTTTATGATTATGAAAATTTATTGACCAAGACAAAATATCTAAAATTTTTTATAATATTATATGCTTTTCATCATTCCATAGTTGGAAAAAAATTTAATTTTGATTTGACCAAGTACCTTTAAGTAAACTAATTTGAAGTTATAAAGATAATATTTCCGCCGACTGTATATATACGTATGGCTGTTGTTTGGCTTCAATAAACATTACAACATTAAGCGATGGCTTAACGAGATCCGTACCTGGAACTCTTCAAATCAATAATTGTTGAAAAATGGCTTGGCTTATTTGTTGTTGTACTCCGCCTACCAATACCAACGCAAATATAGATAAGGCTGTTAAAAATTTGTTATTTAAAAACTCCAATGACCATTTTAAAAAGTATTACATTGTTTAATATTAAAATTTTACTATTTAAAAATAAACATCCTAAATTATTATTTAGTTAAACATATTTTATTGTCTAATTTAATTTAGCTTGTTTATGTTGCATTTTAATTTTTTTAACATGTTAATAATTTGTAATTAATTATTTTTTAAAAATTATTTAATATTTCAGAATAATGTTTTTTAAAATTTTATGTTTTAATAGTTTTTTTCATTTAAAAAATTAAAAAAGTAAAAAAGATAATTACTAAAACAAATGTAACAAATCATTTATTGTTTTATTTTATTTCTGCTTATAATCATCTTGCTCAAGGATTTATTTAAACGGAAAGAATGATAAAGCTGTTAAATATACTACGTATATAAGCTTACAAACGTTACAAGACACAATATTAAAGTTTTATCATTTATTGTTATTTATAAAATAAGTGTTAAAACACAATTCAAAACAATTATGTTCAAATCCGAATTGAAACTAAATTTAACTAGCTGTTCAATAAATCAAGATTGTAAAAACATTCATCAAAGATGCGTAGACAAATTATGCCAATGCAAACCAGATTACCTATTTGATTTAGCTAGACAAAATTGTAAATTTTATAAATGTAATTCTTACAAGTTATCCTGCATCACTCAATATGACTCAATGCGAATTTGTAATAACGTCGGAAAATGTGTTTGCGACAATAATTACATTGAAGATATTTTAAATGGCAACAAATGCATCGTAAATAATTCCGAATGGATATATTTTACTATATCTCTTTTAATTATTTTATTATTGTTTTTAATTTGTTACAAAGTTTGCTATTATTATAAGAGTATTCGAAGACGACAATCAACCATGCCTGTTCAAATTAATTTATTGGAACGAAGCAGAGCTCAAGAAGCTGATGTATATGTATCAACATTTAAAATGAGCAATAATTATTTGAAAGATTCTACCACGCAAAACACACAGTCAACTAGAAGTAGCGTTTAAATAATTAAATTACATTGTCTAAAAATTGTATAATAATATTTTTCTGTAAAAATTTTTAATTGTGTTTTAATCCTGGATTAAATTTATTTTAAATTTAATATATATTTTTTGTATAGATTTTATGTTAAATAATAAAATTATTTTAGTAATATTTTGATTAAATAAATAAAATAAAAATTTTGAAAAACATTTATTTTTTATATGTAAATAATTATATATTTTTAATAATATATAAATAATTGTTTTGTATAATTTTAATTCATTTATTTATTAATTGGTTATGATTAGGAACTTTGGTTTTCGAACCAAAATAGCAATATTCTTCCAATTAAACCCCCGGTACAATTTTGACTAAAATTAAATCATAGTTTTAAAACTTTAACTTGATAATTATATGCTCAATAATGTAATCTTTAAACTTTGAAATATAAATCAAATTGAGTTAAAATATTAAAATATTTTTATTTTTTGTTTTGGTTCGAAAACGAAAGTTTCTGGTTATGATTAATTGTTTCATCAATATATATATTATTTTATAAAAAAGATTTTACATCAAGTTGCAATTTTGCAAAATTTATGAATGACTTTTTATAAATAAAAGTGTTATGTTTTATATAGAAACTGTAATTGAGTTTAAAAACAGAATAATTATTATATTCAGTGGTACTAACCTTGGAACGTTAGATTTTACTTGTTATTGCATCGAACTATGAAACTTTGTATTAATCATATAAAGCATTATAAATAATAATAGAGTAAAATAAACTTAACTCTCAATATAAAAGTGCATTAATTTTAAGGGTTTAAAATATTCAAATCGTACTCAATGACAAAATATTTTCAGGTGCATTTTGAGTACACTATTTAAATTGTACGTGCAAGTTTAAAGCACTATTAACGTTTTATAGTTAATTTTTGATCTGAATAATAATAATAAAAAATAAATAAATTAGTTTGAGTGAACAACACGAGCTATACGAATAAACTTTTACTCTATATAGTATTAAACTGATTTTTGCCAATGAGTACGGCTTAACTATTTAAAACTCAAAAATGAAAAAGCACACCACTGATTATATTTATGTAACTTTTATAATTTTAACTTAATAACTTTTTAATTGCTAAATGTAAAAATGTAATATTAAATTTATTGTTTTACAAATAAAATTAAAATTATTTATTTAAAATAAGAAATTGAGAAGGTTGGCCGATTCAGGGGAAAATTAGGAGAGGGATTTTTGTAAAAATTTTGAATAAAAATCTAGAAAAAGGATCAGTGAAAAGGATTTTTAAAAAAAGCTCAAAAAACTATATATTTATGATAAAATTTTTTTTAATTTAACTGGATTTAAACTAAATATAAACCGGATTTAGCACCGAATTAGGAAAAATTTTCTAATTTTGGGCAAAAAGTCCAAAAAAATTTTCAAAAATGAGCGAAGGGGAATAAATACTAATTTTCTAAATCAGGGAGATTTTTGCCTGATCCCCCCTTCACAATGTCTGTTTAAAACAAATGAGACTGTATGAGAAAATTTAAATCCGCATAACTGCCTCTTTGAGGAGTAATTTTGAAGTTATTAGCGCTCAAATTAAATTATATATATATTGATCAATTAATGTGACACATTACTTATGTATCAGTAATATACAGCACTAAAAATATGTATAATTTAACTTGGGCGCTAATACAACGAATTTACTTTAAAATTATTCCTCACAGATGTAGTTATGCGGATGTAAATTCTCTGGTACACAGATACAAATTTAGATATTAAATTGTGCTATTTTAATATTTAAAACTAATATAATCTAAATTTAATGTAAAATAATATTTAAATAGTTATAAATAATTTTTAAAAATTTATTGTTTAAGTATTATTTTGTTTTCATATTAATTAAATTTATATTTATTATATATTTAGCATTTTAAAATTTATCAAGTCATTGCGACAGATAAATAATGATAAATAACAATGTTTTGCGTAAATATTTATAAATAAATATATTTCATTATTTGCAAGCAAGAAATGTAATCAAATTACATATGAATAAAATTTCTACATTTTTAAACAAACAAGATTTAAAAGAAAAATTTAATAAATTATTAAAAATTAAATTAAACTCAAAATTTTTTAAACAAAAAATATTATAGTTTATTTTATTATAACAATTGGTAAAATTAATATTTAATTAAACAATTTAAAACATTTATAAATTGATACATTTAATTAGCAATTACTCTGGCTAATTTACTATATATTTAATTTTATAAAATGCAAACTTAAATATAAATAATACTAAAAACCAAAATAAAAATAATAAATAAATTACTTTTTAATTATAGTTGCTGAATTTAATAATAAGGCAATTCGCTCTAAATATGTGGCTGTTGACGAGAAAAGTAATTTAGGCCTTTGAGGTGTAATTTTGAAGTTATTAGCGCTCAAGTTAAATTATATATATATTGATCAATTAATGCGACACATTACTTAAGTATCATCAATAGACGGCATTAAAAATATGTATAATTTAACTTGGACGCTAATATAATAAATTTACTTTACAATTATTCCTCACAGATTGATGGATATCATTTCACTCGTCCAGTCCCACATATATAGACATTGCTTATCATTTTGTAAAAAAATAAAAAATTCTAGTTATGTGCATATTGTATAACTTTTTCAAAACTTTTGTTATTTTAAAACAATTTATGAAAATTTAGTAAAATTTATTAAAATTAAATATATTAGCCACAAATATAGCCATGGAGTAAATTATTTTAATTATAGATTTTATAAATTAACGTTTTAAATACATATACAGTAAAAATGTTTATTTAGCTAATAAATAAATTAAATAAAAGTCTATTTTTTGTTTACATAAATTATTTTTGTAACAATTATTTATTTAATTACAACTTATAAATAAAATAACTTAATTTTTATTTATAAGATAGTTAAACTAATTTAATATTATATTGTTAAATTTATTTTTTATATTCATATCAATTTTGCTGACAAATCATAAATATTTATACATAACAAAATTGTATAGCGTATATTTAAGAAATACTACCAAAACTGCATATGTATATAAATGAGTAAACATAAAAATAATATTATATTTAGAAATATAACAAATTTGTTTTTAAAAAAATTATTACCCATAAATATGTTTTTATATACTCTAGAAAAAAATTTAACTAGTTGCTCGTTAAACAACGACTGTAGCATTCTAAATCAAAGATGTGTAGATAAATTTTGTCGTTGTTATCCTGACTATATATTTGATTCAGCAAGTCAAGAATGTAATTATTTTAAGTGCAATATCGGCAAAGTGTCATGCCACAATTCATATGATTCAAGGCGAAAATGTAATGTTGGAAAATGTATATGCGAAAATAATTATTTTGAAAATTTTATGAATGGCAATAAATGCATCATGAATAATCAAGATTGGATATATATTGTCATTTCAATTTTTATTATTTTTTTAATTTGTATTATAGTTAAAATTTATTATTATTTTTCTAATAAAAGAAACCAGCACCATTTATTTAATAATCGGCAAACTAGTACAACTAGTTTAGTGGATAATATTGTTAATGATACTATTTATATTTCAACTAATTCACAAGATATTAATTTGGCAAGATTAACTAATGAAAATTTAAATGCACTACCAAGATACAATTTAAATGATTTGCCGCCTACGTACTCATCTTTGTTTTAAGAAATAATTATATTATTTAAAATTTTAAATTGTTTAATTTATTTTATATTATATTATAAATTAGTTATTTTGTCTAAATAATATATTACAGTATTTATTCAAATTTTTATTGTATAAATATTGTACTTGTAATTTTATTTTTGAAATAAAAATATATAAATATATTTAAATAAAAAAATTTTATTTATTGTAATATTAAAATATATTTTGTAATCTGTTTATTTAAATTGTATTATTTTAAACTTATTTTGTATTAAATAATTTAAAAATCAATATTTATATATAATTTATAATTGTGCAATTATGTTAATATAAATATAAAACAATTTCATTTATATATATTTATGACAAATTTCAATGACAATATTTATTAAATACAATTTTGTTATCTCATTCTAATTAATTAAATAATTTCTAATAAACTATACGTTTTACAAGTTATAAAAGTATTTATGAGTAATATAAACGCAATTATTTGTAAAAATAATTACTAATAATATAATTTGGTTTTGGTAAATAATTATAAATTGAATACAATAATAATGTTTTTTTGTTTAATATATTAGTTAATTTCTAAAACATGAATAACTTTTAAACAATTTGATTATTTTGAAAACAACTTTATTTCAAAACTATAAAAAGTTTGCATTAAGTTTTAAAGTATTCAAACAATAGGATTAGGCACTGGTCAGTGCATAGAGTTTATATACTGTGGGCTATGACCCTAATTGTAGGTCAAATATCCAAATAAAGTTACTTACTAATTTAATAAACAAAATTTATTATAAATATAAACTAATGTATTAATTAAGTTATTAACATGTCTACTACTTATTTTTTTTAAAAATTCTCAATTCAAAAAAAGACCAAAATTTTGGAAGGTTAGATTATAGATAAGGTTTTCCCGCTATATTTTAAACCTAAATTTTATAGACTTAACAAAAAATGTAGTTTATAAAATTTGCGATTTACAATTTATAAACTTGTAATTTATTTATATATTATATTTATGATGTGCTTGACGAAAAAGTACAAAATTAACTAAAAACAGATATTAAAAATTTGCTAAATTCTAAGAATATATTTATCTATATATGAATTTAATATTATTTTATAAAATATTTTTACATATTTTATTATGTTTATTTATATATTTTAATTTATTTAATAAAAATTTTATGTTAAATAATCTAAATAGTTTTAACAGTTTATTATTAATTATTTATATAATTTAATAAATTCGTTATCGAATAAAGTTTACCACTAAAAATAAATTTTTTAACAATTAATAAATAATGTTGTCTAATACTGTAAATAATTTTAATATAAATTTAAAATAGGATTAAATTATATTTTCAAAATTAGAAAAATGTTATATAAACTAGTACAAAGTTAATTAGTGTTTTTTTTGAAATTTTATTATTAAATAAAAATACTTTAATTTTAACAATAATTTACTTTACTAGTTTAAGTTTTTGAAAACTTAAAATAAATGAATAAATTTTATTTTAAACTTATGTTTATTACAACAATTTTAATTAAAACAAATGTTTAAAAGAAATACTAGGTTAAATAATATTTAAAATATTTAATT
>JAQFXP010004673.1:0-10321 GCA_034693685.1 Belba bartosi
TTAATAAAAGAATATAACAAAGTTATGCTAAAAATAAACTTAATATTCAGTCTCAATTTTTATGGACTTATCTATATAAACATATATTTAATAAATGAATAACAAGTTTAATAAGTAATTTGTCAAAAATTCAATACAAAAAATAATAGTTTAAACATTAAATAAATTTTAAATCTTTTATCATAAAATTAGGGATTGTGAAGGGGGGGATCAGCCAAAAATCCCCCTGATTTTAAAAATTGGCATTTATTCCCCCTAGCATTTGGTCCAAGAAAAGGTACCCCCCCTCGAGGTTTTGCCGGCCGCCTTCGGCGGGCAACAAATTTTTTGGGTTTTTTGCCCAAAATTAGGAAATTTTCCCTAAATTGGTGCTAAATCCAGTTTAAATTCAGTTAAATTAACTAAATTTAGTTTAAATTTAGTTTAAATCCAGTTAAATTAAGTAAAATTTTATCTCAAATATATAGGTTTTTTGAGCGTTTTTGAAAGTTAACAAAATGTTAAAACGATATAACCAAGTATACTTAAATGTTATTATAATGAATATTGAGTATAATGATTTTTTCATTATAACCACAGACAGCGAGAAAATAGAGCCACTTTCGAGCGAATGAAATGAAGTTAAGCAAGCTTAGTTTCCATTTGTTCTTCACCCGAATTGGTCACAATTATTAAAACCAAAATCAGTAAACGGGTAGTCGTTGTCTATTATTAAGCATGTTAAAAATATAAAGACAAAGACCATAATTTTGATCTTTGTTTTGGACCACTTTACACCCGTCGGTGACAACTCTTTCCAACCAATAGTAGTTATGACAAGATTTTGAAAATATTTTAATAATAATAAACAAATGTTTTATTCCGATTATAATAAATTAAAATTTTAATTTCAAAAAATCCAATTAATTGCATAAATTAGTTTCATATCACACAAGAAATCATCAAAAATTTCAACTATTATTAGTAATATTGATATTAGTATTATATAAAGAATATACTGTAATCTAATGACTAGTTTATGAAATTATTCAAAATAACAAACAAAACAATTAATTCATTGACTAAAGTTAGAACTAATTCGTATAGAAATTTAGGGCACAATACACTCCAAATGAATAAATGGTTTTGTAATACAATAGTAACGCACATATCCAACAAAACAGTCGCGAATCGGGTCACAAGAAGTAGGTTCATAACTGAGAGGAGCTTATGCTTTGCGAACAGCACTCTATGGTTACTGTCCTTTAGTCGAATGAAAAGCATTAAAATCCAGTAAACATATACTGAATAGACGTTTATAATCATAAAAATAGTCGCAAAAAAGGGTTGATAGGAGTCGAGGCCTATAAAAGCTGGCGAAACGTCAATTGTGGACAACGTGTTTGAATTGCCGACACTATAGAAGGCACTTTCGGCGAAGCACAGGTAGGTGACCGCCGAATGCAATTTGTATGCGTCGTCTCTCCCATTCATCGCATAATTGACCAGTTTTTCCATAACTATATTAATGGCCAATAATGGGATGTTATGTACTTTGAAGAACAGCGCCGACAATAGCACCCAAATCGTGCTAATCGTCCGCAACGTTATGTTAGTGACGGGTTGGCCACCCGGTTGGCCATGGGTTGGCTGATTGGCCGATGAGTTGTCGGTTTGGAGAAAGTCGAGGAAATTGAAGTAAATTCCCAATCGTTTGCAAAACGACTGAATTATGATTAAGTAAACGCAAAAAAACACTATTTTGGCCCTAATATTGCGGTCAACGTATGGGAAATATGGGATCTTGAATGAGCTCACAGTTCCACAATCGCTCCTATGGTTACAATTACATCAAATTAGTAAATAATTAATTCTAAACTAATTCTATATTTACACTTGTTAAAATTATAACTAGATTAAGTAAAAATTTAAAAAACAACATATTACTTTTGCTATTAAATTATTTTTTTAAATCAATCCAATTTTTATAACTTGCTGCAAATTAATTTAAATATTTCTTCAAGTTTTTTAAAAATAAAATTCAATAATAATAATAATAATAGCTTTAGAAATGCGATTAAGTTTTTCTGATAATAAGCCAAAAAAGCATTAGAAATATTTAGTGAGTTTTTGAACAAATATTTGGTTTAAATTAAATTGAAATTTAAAATAATTTCAAGAAATAATAAAATAAATAACAAATAAATACCGATAGAGATAGACAAAGACGAGACCAGCCGTTAGAATATAGCGTTGATTACCGAAACGTTTTGCAGACATTAAGTATGAAATTGCAATTAGAGAACTGATGACTAAAGCACTCAATAAGTGTTTGTTATCTGTTTTGTTAAGCCATTCCCCGATGTCGTAATGGAAGAGAATATTCCAATAATTCGAAATCCGAACCAAAACGAGTATTAATAAAATGGCAAAAACTCGGATAAAACTGTTGTCTTGTAATGAGGCAAACGGATCAACTAGTGATGCGAACGGCAAGTGCGCCGATCGGTAGTAATTCCGGACAGCGATTGTCAAATAAATTATTGTAAAACCCGAAGTCATATAATACCAATAGTAGTGTTGGGTTTCGACAAAACTGGTCGAAAATAGAAAGAGACAATTGAGTGAAAGCGCTAATAATGCGAATACTGTCGGAAAGTCTTTGATTTTCGTAAAAATAATTGAGTTTTTGTTACGAAATTCTATGAATAAAAAGCCTATTATTGGCAAAAACGCCAAAATCACGGATAGAGTTAGTAATGAGAAAAACGATTTTTCACTAAATTTGGTCAATAAATACGTTTGTATTGAACCGATAAACTCGTTATAGGAATCAGCGGCCGATTTATGGTTAAACTTTGCGTTAAATTTCGTCGAATTTTCATTTAAAATCAGATTTGAGTGAAATTTAAACGCCTTTTGAATCAATGTCTTGTCTTTCGGCTTTAATTCGGTTAACAAACCACTAATTTGTATAGAATTGGCGAATATATGACACAATTGTTCGTCTTTTCGCATATTCAATGAATTCAATACATTTAACATTATTTTTCCCCGACTTTTGTCCGGCAGTGGAAGGCCTAACAGTGCCGACAGAGTTGACGATATGTCGACCTGAAGCACACGTTCGGCCTTTTGGCCAAAACTAGAAATTTTGGTTTTATTGGTACTAAGAAAGACGAGCGCAGTGTCGGTCTCCTCGACAGTACTGCCCCCGTGATTGCCCACATCAGTCATGCCGTGGTCTCCAGTTATCACAATTAAATAAGGCTCAGATATGTCGGGTGCGGACACTCTCTTATAGACGCTTTCAATAACTCTATCCATTTCTAAGAGCTTTTTCGGCATTAGTTTCGAGTGATATCCTCCGTGAGAGTGACCGATGTGGTCGACGCCCAAGTAGTGCATAATCATCACATCCCAGTCCTCCAAACGCTTCAACTCCTGGTCCACACAATACGTGACGTTTGTGTCGACTTCGGTGTAGTCGGTGGCGAAGAAAGAAGAGGTTCCGTTGTATCGATGGAACACATGTTTAGGTAATAACTGAATCCATGTCTCGTCGCCGAAGAAAACAACTCTTTTGTTGGCTTTGAACGCGTTTTCGACCAAATTCTCGCCTTTGAATGAATACGCGTTTAGATTCAGAATAAAGTCCATAAATGAGGGAAGAGTTCCACTAATCAGTGCTTTAATTCTTGGCATCGTTACGGTAGGCGTCGCCGATATGCTCACCAAACCCACACCTAATGGTTGACCGCAATATAAATCAACGCTTTTATCATAAATTGATTTATTTGTTCGTAAATACCATTAGTCTTCATAACAGTCTCCGTAAACGGCATTCTCGGATCAACGCCAATGTTGTCATCGGTTTGGACGGACTTCTTGTGACCAATGGATGGAATGAAATCATGTCTTAAAGCGTCGATCACTACTAAAACCAATTTATTAAACATCGGTTTAGCTGTCGTTTGCGGCAATCGTTTTCGACAGTAATTATCGATTTGTTTGTATTTATTGTCGTTTAGTATTGACTCAAAAGTATTGCCGTTTCGGACATTAGTTTTGTCCGAATTTGCGTTTCGGGTAAATAAGACTTCTTCGGCGTTGAAGAAACTGAACGCAAATAATAGCATTGAAACCAATTGAGTCAATACACACATCAATGGAAAACATTTCAAAAATATTTTATTCATTTTTCACTTTAATTGATTGTAAATTCACCTAAAATTATAAATTTTTTGTAATTAAATAATTAAAATGTGTTTAAAACCGAATGCTTGGCTAAAATGAGTAAATTTTTGATTAAAAACCGATTAAAATTCAATTGTTTTTCTAATACATATGTTATTCAATTCATATTTCACACAATTTATTGGTTATTAGTATAAAAACATTTTTGTTATAAATATTGATAAGATTTTAGACGAATTTTAATTGTAATTAAAAATTACAATCAATTTGTATCACATTTTCAATGTTTTTATTTATTTATTTATTTTCAATGCATTCATAATTTAGAAGAAATTACGTCCGAAATAACTAAACTTTATATTTATTTTTTTTAATTAAGCAAAAATTATTTTAAAACTGTTTCAAGGTATATTGACATCATTTAATTTATGTATTTAATTTGGCAACATAAAAAACAAATCAATTAAATAAAAATTATAAAATTAAATATTATATAATTACAGATTTATAGACCTATTAATGACATATGTTTTGTATTAACCCATAAACAGACGCAATGTTTTGAAATCAATATAAAAGTTGTAAACAAATCAAAAACTATTTAATACAAAACGCATGTAAAGTATACAAAGATTTGATTTGATTTGATTGCAATTTGTAATCATTAGTTAATTACAATAAAGTGATTTAGAGTTGAAGTCATGCCTCAGGGAAGACATAAAGTGCCCTTCAGTTCGAAGCAGAAGAAGCAGCAGTTGAAGCAGAAGAGGGACCAAAAGAAGGAACAATTTGATGACAATAGAAGAGATGACGAGTCGGACGACGAACCGAGAGAAGAGCCGACGATTGTGTCCGCCATTAGCGGTGAATCAAGCGGTAAAAGAGTACAACAAATGAATGTCCAAAAAGGTTTAGACGAACACAAAGACGTGAATCGGTTTGCGCTTAAGTTCTTCGAAGAGTCGGCCGAAGAGTTGAGTCAAAAACAAGAAGAATCGCGAAAACCGTTTGAGTTTTTGACCGAAAACCAGTTGGAAGTGTCGGTCGAAGATATGTTTTTGTCGAGCGATGGTCGCGACTCGAGTCTGGATTTACCGAAACGGCCGAAATGGGACCGAACTATGAGTCCAAAACAGCTGGAAATGAAAGAACATAAGTATTTCAGAGAATATTTGGACAAAATTACGAAAACAAATGAAAAGTTAAGTTATTTTGAGCTAAATCTGGAGACTTGGCGTCAGTTGTGGCGCGTATTGGAGATGTCGGACATTGTTCTACTGATTGCAGACATAAGACATCCAGTGTTTCACTTTCCGCCATCTCTTTATGATTATGTGGTAAATGAGATGAAAAAAGATATGATTTTAGTCTTAAATAAAGTCGATTTAGTCGAGTCGGCGCTTGTTATCGCTTGGACTGAATACTTGAGGCAAAGGTTTCCCGAATTGAAAGTCATTTCATTCGCATCTTATGCGGGAATGAAAGTAAAGAACAATAAGAAACGAATCGGAAAACTAAGAATGGCTTCAAATGCGGCCAAAGCTCTTCATTCGGTTTGTCAGAAGATTTGCGGCCAAAGAGCGGATCTCTCGAACTGGAGGACCAAAATCGATGAAGAATTACGAGAAGAAGAATTGACCGCAAGTCGTGATGACTCCAGTGATGAGGAAGAGGTCGAGCGCTCGAAGCCATTGAAGAGATGCGAACAGAAGATACAAAAATTGGATTTAAATTATTACTTACAAACCGAACGATTCAAAGACGGAGTCGTAACGATAGGATGTGTCGGTCATCCGAATGTCGGCAAATCATCGCTTCTCAACGCTATAATGGGCCGGAAAGTAGTCAGTGTTTCTCGAACTCCCGGCCACACAAAGCACTTTCAAACCATTTATTTGACGCCAACAGTTCGGTTGTGTGACTGCCCGGGATTGGTGTTCCCGTCGCGCGCACCTAAAGAGCTTCAGGTATTGATGGGCTGTTTTCCGATCGCACAACTCCGCCAACCGTACGGTGCGGTCGGATATATGGCTCAAAGAATACCTGTGCATAAGATCTTACGTTTGGATCATCCAGACCAAGAAGGAAGGGCTGTAGTGGAGCACAAGTGGTCGGCATATGATATATGCGAGTCATGGGCTATAAAGAGGGGGTTTCTTACGGCGAAAGCCGCGCGACCTGATGTGTACCGATCGGCCAATCACATGCTTCGTATGGCACTCGACGGACGCACTCTTTGTTTGAAGTTCTTTCCACTCAATTATGTCGAAGAGAGAGAAAGCATTTGGTTTAGACATAAAGACATCGAATATATTGAGTCGATTAGAGGACATAATTTCGATGAAGAGATTGTCGTCGAAGAGGTCGGACACGAAGACACGTCTGAAGAAGATAATGGCGAGAGTGAAGACGAGTCGCCGGCGATTGCAATCAGTAGTAAATTTGCAGTACTTCAGGAATCGGATTGAAATTATAAACTCTATATTTGTTTAATATGTTTTGATTGAAACAAATGTATTTTTATTTAATTTTGAAAATAAATCCAATTTTTCTTAAACATATATTTATTTAACTAATGAACTTATCTTAAAATACCATGGTTATCTCTGCATTTATGAAATGCTAATCCTAAACAAACAAAACGGCAAAACATTTGATAATATAATCGGACTTTGTTTGAGATAACAGTAAATGAAATGAATAATAGGAAAACTTATTTAATACCTATTAATGTGATTATTTGCAATCGTGTTGTCGTAATTTTCTTTTATAATAATAACAATATTTAAGCCGAAAAATAATTTTTCTTAAATATGGAGTATATATATTCATTTAAGACTACAATTATCGTAATATTCTTATATGAAATAAATAGTTGTAGTAGTTGTATAAATGACCGGCCCCGGATTGGAGTATTAACGCAAGAGTATGAAAATTCTCAGTCGTATATAGCAGCCAGTTATGTCAAGTATTTAGAAAGTGCCGGCGCTCGGGTTGTAAGTATAGTTTACATTACTAAGTTAAATTTAGTTTAATCGTATAATACTTTACATTTATCTGTGTTTAGGTTCCAATACTAATAAACCAAAATGAGGACTATTACCAAAAAATATATAACCAAACGAGTGGTTTAGTGATACCGGGCGGGACACTCGACTTAGAGACTTCTGGATTTGCAAAAGCGGCTAAAATTATATTAAATTTAGCCATAAATGATAAAGAAAAACAGTATCCCATTTGGGGCACTTGTTTTGGCTTTGAATTATTGTCTATCTGGGCGTCAAACCAATCTGATATTCTGACAAATTGTTCAGGTGCAGATTTAGCCACTCCATTAAAATTAAAATCAAATACTTCTAAAATTTTTGGAAACGCATCTAAAGACTTACTTCAAGTAATTAACCAAATTTTAACACAAATAATATAATAAACAGATTTATAGTTATTATAAACATTTATTTTATAACATCAAGTAAGTAAATTCTAAATTTGTTCTAGATACTTGACACACAAAACGTCACATACAATAATCATTTAAACTGTTTGACTGAAAAAGCTTTTAATGCAAATAAAGAATTGAATGATTTTTTCAAAATAATATCGACGTCTGTAGATAGTAATGGAATTGAATTTGTGTCGACAATGGAAGCCATAAATCATCCCATTTTTGGCAGTCAATGGCATCCGGAGAAGAATCAGTTCGAGTTTGTGCTAAATAAGAATTGCCAGAATATTCCGCACACTTCGGATGCAATCAAAGTTAGCCAATATATGGCCAACTTTTTTGTGGACCAAACCCGACAAACGGAGTATGAACTCATTTCGTTGGAAATTGAAAGCAATTTACTTATATATAATTATCAATCGATATATACCGGCAATAAAACCGATGCCAGTTATGAACAGATCTATCTATTCAATTCATCAAGATCGAGTCTCTGGCATATTTCATTTGATTATTACATTTTTGTCTGCATATTGATAGTCTGTTTAATTATTTTTTGATTAATTAATTGCTTTTTTATGTTTTATAACTTTTGTTTATTTATTTGTTATAAATTTATTAATTGATTTTAATTAACTATTTTTAAAATTAATGAATTAAATCATTTAACTTAGTATTTATATACTATTAAACAAATATAATTAAAATAATTAATATTTGAGCTTGTTTAGATTTGATAATTAAAATTTTTTAAGTCTTAGAATAATTTTAATAATAATAAAGTTGACATTGGTAATATTTTGAAATCTAGCTACAAATATAAAACGATACAATCCATTTGGCAGAATTTAATGCATTTGTTTAAAATAAATTTACCTGTACAACGTTACTTATATAACTCTACTCTAATATTTCGGTGGGTATTAATTAATTAATATATTTAGACTCGGGTCAGTTTATTATTTATTTATTTATTTCGGTCAGTGAACGAGTCAACTGATTATGAAATAACTATTTTATGTTGAAATCAAACAGTGCTTTCACATTAATTACTAAAAATTCAAATAGTCATTGTTATAAAATCATTGTTTGATTTCAGATTTCATCTTTAAAACAATTATTCAATTGAGAGGGAGAGAGAGAGGGGGGGAGTGAGAGAGGGAGGTAGAGCAAGAGTGGGAGAAAGAGAGAAAGAAGGAGAGAGGGAAGGAGCAATGGGTATTTTGTAATTGTATTGCTGGGTCGGGCAACTCGAAGCTATTAAACTTTTTCTGAATATATTGACAAAATGCGTTTATTGTAACCAAAAAGTATTTACCCTTGATATATTAATACAAACAAGAAAACAAAAGAATCAATTTATTTACAAGTTCATTTTGTCAAATGATATTACTGTTTAAACTTATTGTGATTTCAAATATTTTAAAAAGACAGGAATTTAAGTTTGTGCTTGATTACAAAATAATGAATAAATGAATATTTATATTAAAAATAGATATCGAGAAACCGCTTAAAATTTTTCCGAACCACACAATGAGAACCATTTTGGCAAAAGTTATTAATACATAAATAAATATAAATAAATATTTTGAATATTAATAAATATATTTAAATATATGAATATTTTTGAAAAAACTTTGCTTGGTTTTAACAAAATTACAAGTTATACCCAATTATATATCAATTAAAGTATGTTATTTTAAATTGCGACAAATTGATCAATAATTTATTCAACATTTTATAAATTTCCTTTTTTTCTATTAAAAATTTTAATTTAAAAAAAATTTAACCTTTCTAGTTTTTCAAAAATTTTTAAACCAATTTTACTGAGTTTCAAATTTGTGAAAAATTTAAATTTTAATAAATTAAAAAAAAAATTGGTGAAGACCCTTTAACTTGAAGATAAAATCCTTGTATAGTTAGAAATAACAACCACAAGTTTATATTCATTAATTTATTAAAATTTTACATTTGGTTTATTAATAGATGAAATTTAAAAATTAAAAAATAATAATCAATTTTTTTAACTACAGTATCAAGTAAGTTCTTATATAGCAGAGTTTTTATACCTAGTGCAACTTTTCAGTGAGTTTTTAACGCAAAATTTAAACTTTGCCCAGATTTTATTATAAGTATGGCAAAGACATGGTCTCGAAATTTGGTCTCGAAATACCTTTACATTAGTTTTCTATGAAACTAAGAGAAAAATAAGGGGTGTTTTTACATTTGAAATCTAATGTATAAAAATAATTTAATTTTACTATAAATTAATTAAAAACATATTTTTAAGTCGAATATTGTTAAGTCGAATATCCTTAAGTCGAATATCCTTAAGTCGAATATCCTTAAGTCGAATATCCTTAAGTCGAATATCCTTAACTCGAATATCCTTCAGTTGAATATCCTTAAGTCGAATATCCTAATATTGAATATTCGACTTAACAATATTTGACTTAACAATATTCAACTTAACAATATTCGACTTAACAATATTCGACTTAAGGATATTCGACTTAAGGATATTAGACTTAACAATATTCGACTTAAGGATATTCGACTTAACAATATTAGACTTAACAATATTCGACTTAAGGATATTAGACTTAACAATATTCGATTTAAGAATATTCGACTTAACAATATTCGACTTAACAATATTCGACTTAACAATATTTGACTTAACAATATTCGACTTAACAA
>JAQFXP010004674.1:0-10320 GCA_034693685.1 Belba bartosi
TGGGCAGAGTATGTGGGTCGGGCTTAAGCTTGAATGGGCCAATGGTTTGAGTCTAGTGTGCAATGAATGGAGAGATAGCTGTGTTGTTGAGTTGGGTTCACAACAAATCAATAGAGAAGTGAATAGAAGTGAAAGTTTGGGTTTTGGGTGTAATTCACTCATTCAGTCATTCAGTGATTCAATGGACTGTAATATGCGATGAAATAGACATTACATTCGTATCGTTAGTCTCGTATTTATTGTTAGTTTAGAGCCAACACTCAACGCATCCAATCATTAATTGTGTTCAACACTACAAATGCCATAATTAGTCTAAAATCCAATAATAATTGTCATAATCTTCAATAAAATTGTGTATTAAATGACCTCTAATTGAGGCTAAAGACCAGAAAATCCAACCAACACTCGACTAAACCAATAATATAACTAATAATTAATTAATATTTGTTCAATAAGACTGAGATATATACAGTGCCTTCAGTTACTCCTAAATCCTTGTTTTAATTGGAATCGGATTTAAGTCTAAATCTGCGCTAAAGCTAAACCAAACCAAAAGTCTTTGTTATTGTCATTAAGTCTAAGTTATTATTACATCTCATCTCAAGGCTTATGTGTTGACGCATGCGTTGGACTCCATTACAGCGATTATTGCCAATAGTCTGAGACTGAGAGTCGATACGATACGGGAATACATGAATGCATTCAATACTCAATACATTGACTGCTGTTGACAACAATTGATCGAATGCTGAGTTCAAACACTAAGTCTAAGTCTAAGACTAAACACTTTTATGTTTAGTTTGTATTAATATTAATATTTAGACTTAGTTTACGTTTTACTCTAATTTGGTTTTAGTTTTAGTTTTACTTTTCTATTAATAATAATAATTATTATTTTATTATTAGTTATTATAAACTGTTTTAAGTCTAAGTCTAATAATAAGACTAATAATTGGATTAATGTTTGCTTCAAATGAACGACTGAAACGAATACAAAATAATAATAATTAGAATATATTTTTGATTGAATTGAAACACAAATCGACTTAACACTGATTGAGTGATCCGCGAATCCCTGGCCAGAGATGTCGACGCAAACGACTCGAGACCTAATCGAACAAAACGGATCAAATCAACAGATATTACACATCAATAGCGGCGCCAATGAATTGGACGAACTGTTCAAAGCGGTGATCGGCCCGAAGGACAGTCAGATCCCGCTGTCGGTGCCGATGCGCCAGCGCAACCTCCCGGCCTCCTTCTTCAAGCAACCCGACGGCGCTCTCAGCGCTTCCCACTCTCGCGAGTCCAGTCTCGACGCCTCCTTCTCTCCGCCTCTATCCCAACCTTCCGGTTCGCCTCTCAGTCCGTCTTCGCCACAACAGCAAACACTTCAACAGCAGTTGAATGGAGTGCCGGCCGGCCTAACCATTAACCACCCGCGAGCCCACTCATCCCCGGCCTCTCTCCAGCAGACGTTCGGAGTGCCGGCAGGTCTGGCGTCGGCCCAACAGCAGTCGGTGCACTTACGGCAACTGAGCTATGACATCGATCAGATCCCTCTGCCCCAGGGCTGGGACATCAATAAGACCGAGTCGGGGGAGCGTTACTTCATTAACCACATCGACAAGACTACCACTTGGGAGGACCCGCGCCGGAAGATGTTAGGCCAACAGATGCAACAACACCTTCAACAGCAGACACAGCCCCGACTTGTGGTCGTCTCCCAAACCAATGTCAACTCGAATTCCAACAACAATTCGAATGCCATTAACAACAGTAATAGCAGTTCGACCGGCAGTCTGACCGTCGGTATAGGACCCCTTCCAGAGGGTTGGGCACAGGCGAGGTCTGTAACCGGAGATATATACTACATAAACCACGTCGAGTGCACCACCAGTTGGTTCGACCCCCGCCTTCCCATCGCTCCTCAGCAGCAAAGCAGAGCTCAACAGCGCAATGGCCGAACCCCTCCGCCCCCGTTCTCGGCCACCAGTCGTTCCCAACTTCCTACTGTCCCTAACCTAGTGGTGGCGCTCCAGAACATGAACACATCCGGCACTAACTCGAACGCAAACTCGAATACAGACACTATTCGACAGCAACACCAGAGGACAGTCCTGGGGCTGGAGCTCGAGCGCCAGAAGATGCGTCAGCGCCAGAGCGAGATCTTTCGCCAGACCTACCTATCGAAACACTCGACTTTGGGCGAAGACAGAGCGCCGATCACCAGCACTGGCATTGATCCTTTCTTAGGCGGCAATAACTCTGCGCTCAATAATGACTGTCATTCGCGACAAGAAAGCGCTGACTCGGGTCTGGGCTTAGGCTCGAACTACAGTCTCCCGCACACACCCGAAGACTTCCTGAACATAGAGGACACGATCACCAGTCGAGACGACGCCAACAACAATGTGAACCGCACGGGTAGTAACGACTTGGGTCTGGACAGTCTGCAAGTGGCAAACCTCGATTTGGGCACTGAGAACATGGAGTCCGACGATCTCGTGCCCAGTCTTCCCGACGACTTCGGCCCCGACATCCTCTCCAATGTCGAGGAACTGCTGGACACCAATAGGGATAACATTATGACTTGGCTTTGATTCCTACGACACACCAATCAAATGAATTGACGTAAATGTTATTGAAATTCAAGTATTTTTTTCAATGAAAACAAAACAAAAACCAAAACCTTTTTTCTAATTATGTTTAAAATTAATTATTTAGTAATTAATTGATTCAACAAAGCAATGCAAACAAATCCAAAACAGACTAACAGTTAAACAAAAACTAAAAATTGAAGTTAAATTCAAACCATAATTATAACGCATAATAATTGTCGACAAAATACCTAAAGAGACTGTTTTCGATATTACTTAAACCGAATATTGGATACGATATTCGTGTCTTAATTACTGCACTGTTTTATCGTTATATTATTGACTATATTATTGTTTTTTGTGTTGTTTTTATTTCTATTTTTCTCACTTATTATCTGTTGAAAACTTTATTTTTCAAACAAGACTTTACTGTTTATTGCCTTAAATAGTATTTTGCGCAGAAGTTGTTGTTTACTATTCTTGTTTACCATCTTTTTTAGATGTATTTTCGGCTCATTATTACGTTTATTATTATTATTATTACTAATTAGTATAACTATTTCTATTACGAAAAACTATAACTATTTACTGCCTTTACATTTGAGACGAGACGAGACTTTAAAACTATGTTGATATATGAAATTGATTATTAAATTTCATTAATATTAATATAGTTTTAATAGTTTGAAAACAAATCCTTTTTAGTGTTAATTGAATTGCTGTTCTGTTATCGCGAATCCCATTATTATTCTTCCGAAGCAATAATGAGTTGCGATTTTGCGGTCACAACAAAAGCAGATATAAAGAGCTCTTAATTATTATTATTTTTATTTATCATTTTATAATTATTTTTATTTTTTTCATTAAACCCATTCATTAATTCATATATTTGTAAGAAGTGTTCGCATTTGAATGGCAGCCGATGTGAAGCAGCTATTGATTGAGAGCTATATTTAAGTTAATTTAGTTATTCACTAATCGTGTGGTATCTGAAAGAATCCCAACTATAGTATTGATAGTATTTTGAGCTAAAAAGTTAATATTAAGTATATTTTTCATATGTTTTACGAATCCAAAACAATGTAATAATGTTTGCGAATCAAAGTGCCTAATAGTTTGGAAATACAATACAATTCTATTTACAATTATATAAACAATTATTATATTATTATTTTATATGAAGCCTTCAGTTTAATATAAATGGTGTTTCAAAATCCAATTGTAATCCAATCCCAAAATGTGTTGTTTCGACACTTGTTTTATGGGCTCTTTATAATTATTATTTAATTTTTTGCAGTTTTGTTATAGTTTTTTGGTGTATGTATTGAAGAGAGTATTTCGAAAATATTTACATTTTTTTAAACATTGAGTCGCAAAATGTAATCACAAGAAACAAAAACCAATAATCGCATCCCTTTTAAGTTAATTTATGTATTGATTGTATTTTTAGTGATTATATCAAATTGTCTTCTCTTTTCAAACGGCAGCTCAAAAATTGTAGTTTACTTTTTCAAACACAATATATATATATAATTAAATAATTTTGAAATTTTAAGCAAATCTACACAAATATCCACAACTACTGGTGTTTATAGAATACATACAATAATTAATTAATAATAACTATTATATATTTTGACCTTAAAAACAAAGATAAGAAATCTAATGAATTTGTGTTTTTGTGAATAAAAACTAAACAATTGTTTTACTGAAACGAACTTAAGATTTGAAAAACTTGTAGTGCCTTATAATATGTGATGAAAACGCTTGAAATGCAGTTTTAAATATCATAAAACTTTCAAAACTATCTGTTTTTAATGTAATTTAATTCTCAACTGAATTGCATTAATATCAAACTTGTAGAACAAGTGCCAAATTGTTTTCAATATTTTATTATTATTATATTATATTCAAATGACACAACATTTTTAATTTAATAATTATATCCAAAACGATATAAGTTTTTAACTTAAATATACATTTAATTATAATATCTATTCTATTGTAATAATGGGTTTATATTTGCATATAAACTAAAAATATGTTTAGCGCTGACTATTAGAATATAAATAATTATTTCTTTTGGTTTAGTTAACTATTATATCAAATAATGATTTGCACAACAAATACCGGTAGACATCTGTAGACTTGTTTTGCTGCTTGAAATAAAAATTTTAAATCTATTTAATTATTTGTCTATTTTTCTTATTTATGTCTTTTATCTATTTTTCAATCATTAATCGAATGAAACGTTTTCTCCAACTTTTAATTAATTGGTATTTATGTATATATTGTTTTAATTTATGGTTTTAGAAGTTTTAAATAAATGACCGCAACTTTATAATTGAGTAGAATATAAGCGAAAACAGGTTTAACTTTTAGAACAATTAGTATTGAATTCAAAATTACTTTTCGCCTAATTTTTATCTTAAAAACTTATCGCATATTCAGATGAGAGGCCAAAGCTCTGAACCAATGGCTTATATAAAGCAAAAACCAATTAATGTTTTTAGACTTTAACTTATTTTAATATTTATAACAGTTCTGAAAATATTATTTAAATAAATCCAATTAATAGTGAGAATTAATTCTTATACAAGTATTTCCATTGAAATCCGGAGCCTAAAAATGACGTAATTTATTAATTAATTTATAAAATTTAAATGTTTGCTTTTATTAATGAACAAAATTGGTTTTGATATACAATTATTTGATAGATTTGCAAAGTTAACAGTGGGTCACAATAAGCCAGCAACCTTTATACGGAGCAGCATAGTTCAATTTTAACAGTTTTAACTATATTATTTATTTATTTACTTTATTTCTAAAAACATTGATCAAAGCTTTATTGTGTGGAGACATTTATTGCACAGTAACTTGATCATTATTAATTAAAAAGATGATTTAATAATTTAGAAAAAAAAACTTTAATTGTTTAAATTAATTAAAAATTATTAGTTTTATATGATTTTTGCAACAAATGTCAAGTTTCTATTATTATGGCGAATAGTGGCGATCAGATTCATATAAATCATCTTTTTTTTGAGTAACTACTGTATAAACAAATAAATTTAACTGGATTATACGTAGTCAACAGACAACAGATGAGAATTTTTTAGAGAGAAATAAATAAGTGATTCAAAGCTACAGAGAATTTAAGCTTTTATGATTGAGTTTTAAATAAATATTTATACGTTTACACAAAAAGTGGTTTACTATTTATGGTTAATTAATATATTTTTAGACTTGCATTAGATTATATACAATTGTGTTAAAATCAATTAGTTAGGAATAATAATAAGTAATTAGTCACTTCAGTTCCGGATTTCCTTTGCAATACTTAAAAATTAATAAAAACAAAGTTTATTATTCTAGAGATTATATTTCAAACAAATGTCTCATTTTTATTATTAATGTTATTCTAAAATCGCTATTACTGTTACAGAAATAGTAATTTTTTCAATGAATTGTTGTCTTTTAAATCTCTAATTTCAATCATTAAATTAATGAATGAATCATTAGTTGAATACATCATAAAATCGAAATATAATTTAATTATTGGCATATCGTGTGAAAGAGTAGTTTGTTTTTGTATACAAATCTCAATCGAATCCATAGTAATTGTAATTTGCTTCAAAAATACCCGAAATTCAATCTAATCTTATGATCAAAGTTATAATTACAACCATATGTTCTATTGAATCAATTTAATGCAACAATTATTTAAACAAATCTAAACAAGAGTGCAATACTGTATATAACTATTGGCACAGATTTTACCTAATTTGCAGAAAAATAAGAACATATTATCTGATGTTTAAACACTGACACAAAAACATTGATAAAATAATCAAAATTATGTTGTTATCGAAATGATTCAATTAATTAGTCATTAGTTTTTTAATTGTCTATTAATCAGTTTTGATCATAAACTACCCGCTTATAGCATTCAATCATAGCTTAACTATTAAATTAATTGATAATTAAATTTCAGTACTATTTATAAATTATAATTAATTTAATAGAAAAATATTTTAATATAAATCTTAGGACTACTTAATGTAGATGAATAATTCTAAATTTAATTGTGAAAAAGTAAACCTTGCGCAATTTTTAATTATCGTGGAACAATTCTTTGCACAGGAATTCTAGGCCAACTCTTTAGATGATTCTCGCGATTATATAATTATTCAATAAATTTTTGTTTTCAAATTATTCAAATTGAAAGTTAACATAAATTTAGATCAAAGCTGTCGACACAAGTTTTAAATCTGGTTTATATTCAAATTTTGTTTTAAGTGATCTTTTATTTATATATCGATATTCGACATATGAATTATCGAATTTTTGAAGCGATTAAGTTAATAGCGTTATTACCAATACTATATTGGTGTAGTGCCGGTGCTGGTGCTCAGGAATTATATGTTGAGAAAACAAATTATATTGATTTCAATTCAAGTTCACTTCCTGTCGACAGAAATAAAGCGATTTTAATATCAATTAAAAATCATATTTTCGTTGAAATAAATTGTTTTGGACAGAGATTCCGAATAATTGCAAAGCTTTTAGATTTAGAACAAGAGAATCAAATTTATTCGGGAAGAATTTACTTAAAACACGACTCACAGGTCATCGGATACGTTAAGATGAATAGATTCATTGGTCTAATCAAAGTCGATGGCATTGCTTATAACTTAGAGATAGTCTCCAGAACTGATCCAAACTATTTTGATGAAAGAGATAAAGTGGTTATGTATAGAGACGATAGCGTCTTCTTCCACGACATTACTGATCCAGTTCTCAAACCAAACACTGTTTATCGTAAGAGAAATCAATACCGACTAAAGTCAAGACAGAGATCCAAACAGAGATCCAAACAGAGATTGTTTGCACAAAACCATATAAACCAATTGCCGAAGAACAAGGTGTGTGGACTTGACCTATACTCCGACCCGAGCTTTACAAAAGCGTTTGGAACTATCGGTGCGATTGCGGAGATGTTTATAATAGCGAGAGAAGCGAATGCGATATTTTCGAGAATTGATTTCGATGGCGACGGACTGCCCGACCGTATTGGGGTCAGTCCTGTCAAGTGGACTGTTTCGGATTCTAATGACAACTATACCGAAACGGATGGCGAAAAGCTATTGCGACAATTTCAAACACGACTAACCGATCACTGCATTCAAGTGCTGTTCACTCATCAGAATCTCAAATATAAAGAGCAAAGAATCACAGGTTTGGCTAAATTGAAAGGCGTTTGTCATAAACAAAGTATAATCAATGGATACCTTCAGTCTCCGAATTCACTTCTAGTCTCAAGTCTTTCAAACAATAAATTTCTGAAGAGAGTTCAAAGAATTATAGATCTGACGCATGAAATCGGTCACTCCCTGGGCGCCCGACATGATAACGAAGACTTTGCACATATTTCTGACTGCAATCCGAGTGCCGAGAGTGGCGGCGCTTACATTATGTCGACTGTTCACGAGGACCCGACATATCAAGTGTCGGAATTGAGGAATAAACAAAAGTTTTCGATTTGTGTGAGTTATGAGTTCTCATTTCATTTATTTCTTTTCAACCAAATTGAAAAAATAATTAAATTGTTTGAAAATATTGACATTTTATTAGATTTTTTGTAGTAATAGTTTTCCAAATATTGTTTTATAATTCAAAAACTTTTTAGAATAAAGTTATAGTTAAGTGCTCTCAACGGGTGTTCTCACTTCATAACTGCATTTCCTTTCGATTTTATGATTTAAGTCAAAAATAATAAATTGTAATTAATTTAGCGATTTGTGAATATAGAGCAAACGTATTATGAAGAGAGTATTGACTGATTCAGAGACAAACGATTGTTTCGTTTCGAGACCCAAATCGAAATGTGGAGACTTGGAGGTGAATAGTAGAGACGGAGAGGAATGCGATGCCGGCTCTCATCAGATCTCCCAGTTCGCAGATCCATGTTGTGAACCAACTGGAACTGCTCGCGAGTGTAAGATTAAACTTGGAATAGAATGTCATCCCAAAGACGGTATGATTGATAGATCGGTTCAATTCATTAATCTTTTTAAATGATTTTTATGATTAATAATCAATTTATTAATTATAAAATCATCGAAATTGGGTTAAAAACAAATTTAAGTTTTTATATAAACTAAAAGCAATTGTTTTCTATCGAACAACAATTAGGTTCCTGTTGTGATGTCCAGAAATGCCAATTCTATAATTGGAAGTCATTTCCCTATAATTGTCGGATTGATTGCTGGGAACCGGCGATGTGTTTGGGAAAGTCGGCTAAATGTCCGGTTATTACGCCATTGACTGCGGGCTCTCATTGTTGGAACTGCTCTTCAGACGATTGCGTTTGTGATTCGAATGGATTTTGTCGGAACCGACGCATTATAATTGGAACGACACCCGAATATCCGCACAGTTATACCATTCCGTCGAGAGATTCGATTAATAAGTTTCGAAATATTGTATTTTCTTTATTAATTGTCGTCGTATTGGTTGCGCTCATAATCTTTTGCTGGTTTTTGGGACTCTTTGACTCAATTTTCGATTACTTAAGACAACAAATATATTATTTGAGACGAAATAGAGTTCGAAATCGACTTCTGGACCAACCACTCGATTATGACACCGATTCCGATACTTCAGATCACGAACACAGGCTTTGAGTTTCGATTTATTTTCATAAACTTATATATATTTCAACATTTTTTCATTTCAAATATCTAATAAAATTAATTATTTTAAAACAAAAACTGTTAATAATTCAAGTTTTTCTGAGAACTCGAACTCTTCACTTAAAAAATCAATTATTTTTATAATTTAATGAAATTATCCAAAAGTCTATCATTAAAACGCATTTCGTTGACCCATAAACTTATCGATGAGAAAATTTTTCGGATAATTCCTCAAAATATTTCTTTATATTATATGAGAATAGAGTTATTCTTACAATAAATTCGAATTAAACGCCAAAATCGAAAATTAATTTATGAGAAATTTTTTTTAAAACAACTTTTCGGAAAACAAATAAATTTTAGCTTTTGTTTTGAAATTCTTGAAACTACGAAATATTTCAAAAAAATCTTTTGAATTGACTTTTTGAACTAACACTTCATTAATTAGATTAGGTGTGAGTCTGATCTGAAGTTAGTTTAATTTTAAAAAAGTCTATAATTATTAATTATCTTATATTTTCTTATATCATGTAATTGCTATAAACTTATAGTTGTTTACAATGTCTGCCTTTTCTGCTAATCAATTCTTCCCTACCCTTAATGTACATTATATTTATTTACAGGTAATTTTAATTTTATCATGGTCTTTGTTGTGGTTAATTCTATTATATAAAAAAACAGTCTTGTTCACATAATATAACTTTAAATTTAAGTGAATTAAATCAATAAAATTTCTATAAATATAAATAAACTTAAGCTAATTATGCGTATTAGCGCTAAAATCATATTTGACGTATGAGTTGTCATATTCTTTAAACTATTGTCTTATTTATGTTATTTTATTCAAAAACAGTTCAAAAAAAAGTTTGTTTAGATTAGTTAGAGATATGTAATTCTCCAATCAAATTTTTCTGATAATTCTTATCTATATCAAATCTATGTATATATATATACAGTTCCCTTCAGATGTATGTCCCCAACAACGATGTAGTCACAGTATCCTCCAAACCAAACATTTTTAATTA
>JAQFXP010004675.1:0-10318 GCA_034693685.1 Belba bartosi
ATTGCAATTGTCTATTATCTATCAACGCCTGCATTAATATTAATAATGTATTTAATTCACGCAAATGACACTAATTATTATTTTAGATTTGTGATGGCAATTGCATTTATTGTTATATTTTCAAATGTGTTCATGATCAATTTATTTAGCTCTCGGATCAGCTATTGTTCGCATAAACCTTATCCTCTATTGTATTCATTATTAATACAAAATCGACGTTTAATTAGAAATTGATTGAAAATCTTAGCATTCATTGAGAGTCTGTCCGGACCCGACATTGTATACTATTGTTTAGACTTTTTTCCAATGAATAACTATGAGTTCTACCAATACATCGCTAACTGTGGCTGTGCTTATTTTTTAATAATGGGTTTCATTTAATTAAAATCTATTATTTTTTATTAATTGTTTTAACATTATTATTAAAATATTAAACATTAGTAAATAAAACAAGATTAAATATTTTTTAATGAAATTAATTTAATATACAAATGATAAATGTTGATTTTCTATAACACTTCTAAAAGTGTATGAACTTGTTTAATTAAGTATAACGAATCAGTCTTTTATATCGCAACCAATGCTATCAATAGCTATACTAACAATCGATTTGTCCCATAATTGATTCAAATGTGTTATTCAGTTCTCAAACAATTACTTTAAGAAAAGTTTTAATTTTGTCTAAACTCTGTATCAGTCCTTAAATAAAGTAATCGCAAATTTCTATAGTTTAACTTGTAATTTTAATAAATTGGTTTTATGATACTTACAATTAAAAAGTATTTGAATTAACCAAACTTAAAACTTTAATAAAATAATAAATTATAATTATGTAATTGTTATTTTATTTATGAAAAATATGAATAAAATAAAAGTTTTGATCAGTTAGTTAAATGTCACCTGATCAATTACAAAAATCGTTATTATAATTAGCTCAAGAATAATTTATGTTCAGCACAATAGCGTTTGCTGACGTTTCTTTGAGTTTAATGTAATAAAATAAAAGATACGTCACATTCGACACATATTAAAAGTGATGAAAATATATTGATAGAAAATCTTTTTAAATATTTAAAGCATTTCCATTGGTTTACTAATATGTAAAACACGCCCTCGAATGTCACCGAACGGAGTTGCCGGGACTAACATAAATAGTTGAATTAAATGAACGAATATATTAATATTATAATTTATACCCATTTTATCCGAAACCTGAAATCTTAAAACTAATTTAGTTGTCGTTTAAAATTGTTTAAAAAAATAACGTTGTCGTATTTTTTTTGATCAAAAATTTAGTTTGTTTAAAATTAATCAAAAGTTTACTTGAAAATTATAATTTATATTTAGAGCCTTTTTTATCAAATGTGCTAAAAAGAATTCTACTAAATCCTATTAGTTTGTTAAATATAACATATGCCGTTATTTTATAAAATATATTCAATGTCGATAATGTATAATAGATATCATGTTCCGCTAATATATAATTAAAGTGGTATTTTTAAGTATAGTGCAATATTATTTTGGATTTAAATTCGAAAGTAAATTTAATGCAATTTGAATAAAGTTTAATATTAAAAAAACCATTTTAAAACTTTTTATCTTTATTTAATATTTTGCTAGATAATGTACTGGTATTTAAAATTCAAGAATTGTGCTTTTTTAGTGAAAGTGTATTAATAGTTTTTAACTTAAATATATAATTTTTAAAAAAAATTTATAAATATATTAAAATTAAAGCAGAATTTGATATCAGATAAATTATGATAAAATAAACTTTAATATTCTAAATAAATATAATTTATATAAAAAATAAAAATATTTGTAAAAGTCTTAGAATATAATTAATTGCTTCAGCACATGCAAAATATAAATTAAATAAAGATAATAAATCAAAAATATTAGTTAAATATATAAATAAAAACTATTGATTTATATGCCAAAAAAGAATCGCTAAAAATTATTAGGTATAACAATATCAAATAAATAATTTATAATTTTAAAAACCACTTGAATTTAAAATAAGTAATTTTTATTTATTTTTATATCATCTGATATCGTCGAGAAAATTCAATTTAACAAACAATTATATAATTGACCACGTTAATACAAATTAAGGTAAAGTAAATTATAAAAAGTAGTCTAGTTAAAGCTAATTATTAGCTAAAAATATTTTTAATTAATTTAAATTACTTTAAAACATTAAACAGACTTCCATAAATATATTCAAAATATTTAACGAAATGCATATTTAAATTAAAAATATTTTCGTTTCAGAACAAATAATGTCTTCATATAAATTTAAAATTGCATCAAAAAGGATACAAATTAGACAAAAGTTTAATCAATTTGTATTGAATAATACCGAAGAAAGTGTCGCAATTGAGAGAATTGAAAAGTTTGCAAATAATTACGGAATTGTTGTATCGAATAATTTGAATAATTATGTGAATAGAATCCGCTCTAAAAAAGCAATAATATTCGTCAGTCTTATTAAAATCGCACTAATATTTAATTCTATTCTATAACTAATTTCTGGTTTAATGAAAAAGCGATCGATTCGTATCCTAACGGGTAATGCGTTGTATATATTGGGAAATCAGACCAATATAACCGCTGTTATATTCATCGCTAATCTAATTGTGTTCTCAATTCATTCTGTTATACAATTTCAAGAAATGACGTATAAATTGAAATTATTTATATTTTTAAATAATTATAAACACAAACGCATTATTCAATTAAACGCTTTGAATACAAAAAGATTGGCTCTAATTATCAATATATTGACCAAATATTTAATGCAAGTCTTATTTTGGCCGTTAGTTATCATCACTTCTATAACTGCAATCAGTCCTTCAATTATCGCTTATTTCGATTCAAACTCTAGTTTTACAGTAAAGAGTGTAATGTTTTGGTCTATAACTACATTTATATTTATACTACAAATGATTGCAATAATGTCGGTAGGATTTGTAGTTGTTACTTTAGCGACGTTATATCTAAAATATAAATTTAAAAAAATAAATAATAAAATCGAAAATTGTTTGAAATTCAAAAATTGTTTGCTTTTAATGAACGCAATCTCTGAACACATTTTGATATCAAAACTAACGAAAGATTTAAACGATTTTTTCAAATATGGGATTGTAATTCTCTATTATCTATCAACGCCTGCATTAATGTTATTAATGTATTTAATTTACGCAAAGGACACTATTTATTATGCTAGATTTGTATGCGCAATTACATTTATTGTTATTTTTTCAGTTGTGTTCTTGTTCAATTTGTTTAGCACATGGATCAGTTATTGGTCGCATAAACCCTATTCGCTATTGTATTCATTTCTAATACAAAATCGACTTTCAATTAGAAATCGCTTGATAATCGTTGCGTTTATTGGAAGACTGTCCGGACCCGACATTGGGTTCTATTGTTTGGATTTGTTTCCAATGAATAACAATGAGTTCTATCAATATTGCGTTAATTGTGTTTCAATGTATATCTTAATTGTTAGCACTTTAATAAATTAAATAATTAATTGTATTGTTTAAACAAATAACAATCAAATGTATATCAGACTAATTGATGTAATAATAATTTTGTAAATTATTGTATTAAAAATAATTTATTTATTTTTATATACAATTCTAAATATTAATTATATTTTTTAAGTTTTAAACTTTAAACTTTAAATTATTATTATTATCAAAGCCCAGATTGGTGGAAAAAATAACAATGTGAATAAGTTTACAACTAACCAGTTGCAAACAGAATCAATTTTCCAACAATTTAATTTAATTATTTTAAATTAATCAAATTCTAGTTTTTAACTTTAGTTTTTAAATTTAAAAAAACAATATTATTTAAAATAATATAAATTTTCAAAAAAATTATAATCAATTTTCACAAAACACTTTAAATTGTAGAAAACATTCAGATTACACTCTAAATATAGAAATAGTTTAAAGAATTAAAAAATAAGCAAATAAAGTATATTTTTATACTATTGGAAAAACATTAATTTTTTGCAAATTATTTCAATTCTTTTTTTTGTTAAAAACAACGTTTTATAAACTTTGAACATTTTATTATTTATAATATTTTTATTCTAATCCTTATTTAAAATTAATAAATTTTGCATGTACCAAAGATCATACAGTAATAAATTAATCAATATCAATTTGTGATTATTATATTTATGTTATTTAATTTATAAAAATGAAAGAGTTTAATATGTGTTTTACACAAGTTTAAAAACACATATAAATGTGATTTAAACGTTATGTTAAATTAGTTTTAATTTTTTAAAAAGAAATAACACTATTGGTTATCACTGACAACTTATTGGTAAAGTTGTACGTTTATATTAAAATTTAGATTATTTAACATTTTAGAAACTAGCTATTTAAAATGTTAAAAGTAGTAATATCAAAACTTGTTATTGCAAATTTTGCTTTTTAATTTTACATTTTTCAATAATACAATATTTTATATTAAAAAACGCCCCTCCCTCCGGATATGGTTTGGACGTAATAGATTTAAAAAATATTACGTTTAGTCTAAAATTTACAAAATCTCCCGAGATTCTAAATGTAAACTGCAGATTTAAAAAAAGCCAAAAATACGGCTAAGTTGCTTTTAAACAATTTCTGCCACAACGTCCCACAAACCATTGAAACGACCGAACAAACCCTTATCAGAAACACTGTAATCAAAACAGAAGATAGTAGTATAATAGCAAACGATTTTATAAAAAGGGTAAACGACATTCCGTTTACCGAAGATGAAGTACTTGAGGTTTTGAGTTTAATTAATCCAAAAAACTTTGCAGTAACAATCATCTGAAGGCTGACATAATCTATAATGTTGCGTCAAATAAAATGAATGCATTGTATTGTAAAAATTGTCAAATGCTAAACTTTAGGATTTATCCCAGCCTAATGGAAAACACGTGAAATCAGGAGATTGCCTAAACATGACAAAGATAATTACGAACATTTGACATTCTATCGACCAATTGATTTATTTCCAATTTTTAAAAAAGAATTATAAAAACCCTTTAAAATCGCATACGTTAGAATTAAATGTAACCAAAATCGTACAGCGATCAATTGCATCAAACATTTGATTATTGTTTCTCTGGATATAAATCTGCTTTTTATAACGACTGTTGGTCCGCTATTTTTAACGAACTTGTGAGATATAGCTTGATTTAATAATTTAATATAATTTTGTCTCTAAACACTCATGACTGATAACAGCTATACAGTTAAAGTCAGCTTAATTGCCGGACGCCGAAGGCATATTTAATAAATTTTTCCCAAATTGGTGCTAAATCCGGTTTAAATGCAATTAATTTAACTAAATTAAAATAATTCAAACATTTTAAACTAATATCACTAGAAACAACATAAATTTTGAACTGTTACAATTAATCACTTTTACTAATAAATAAGAAATAAAACTTTTTTATAAATTGGTCTGTTAATTGATTTTAAATTAAGATATACTCTTGTACTTTTTAAGTTACTTTGCTTGATTTTTTTTTATTTAAATTGTTTCTGGTCATTAAATAAACTATCAATTAAAATAAAACATAATTCCTTATAAATACGAAAAAAGTATTTACCAAAAAAGTCAATATTATCATATAAAAAGTTAATAGTAAATAAAAAGTTTCCACGAGTTTTTGACACTTATTAAATAACTATAGCAAATTATTTTGTAACTACTAATTTGGCATAGCACAAATTTTGCATTTAAATAAACTCAAATAAAAGTGATACCTTGTGACTTAAAATCAAATTAACAAGTTTAAAATAAAAAACTATATAGTTTTTTACAACTAGCTCTTGAATTGTTTGAAATATAAGTATAAATTATTGATTTTAAAATAAACATTATTATAATATCAAACTGTTTTTTATAATTATATTCAAAACATTTAAAAATATTCATATCTAATTTTAAAATATTTATGTCTTAAAACCAAATATCAGTTTAAATAAATTTAAAATTGAATTAAAAAAATGCAAATTAGACAAACGTTAACGTAGTAAATACAAATAAAATTAACGTAATTTAAAAAAAAAATTAGTCAAGCTAAAACTAATTATACGATAAAATGCGTAATTTAAAAAAATATAAATTACTTAAAAAACATTAAAATAAATAATTAGATAAATTTAATAAATTAAATTTTTTATATTTTACTTTTAAAATATTGTTTTGAAATTATAATATTATCAAAAAATTTTTATTTAATATTTAAAACATTTAACAAAATTTAAATTAAAAATATTTGATACAAAATTTCAGTTCAAATAAATTCAAAATTGTTTCAAAAAAATACAAATTAGACAAAACTTTAATCATTTTGTATTGAATAACACCGAAGAAAGTGTCGCAATTGTAGTAAATACAAATAATGTTAACGTATTTTAAAAAAATAATTAGTCAAGCTAAAACTAATTATAAGATAAAATGCGTGATTTTAAAAAATATAAATTACTTAAAAAACATTAAAATTTATAATTAGATAAATATAATAAATCAAATTTTTTTATATTTTACTTTTAAAATATTGTTTTGAATTTATATTATTAATATTATAAAAAATTTTTTTTATTTAATATTCAAAACATTTAACAAAATTAAAATTTAAATAAAAAAATATTTAAAACAAAATATCAGTTCAAATAAATTTTAAATTGCCTAAAAAATACAAATTAGACAAAAGTTTACTCATTTTGTACTGAATAACACGGAAGAAAGTATACAGTAAAAATAAAATAATTTTAAAAATTACGAAATTATTATATAGAATAATTTTGATATTTATGTTAATAGTATTTACTCTAAAAATGCAATAATTTTTATTAATCTTGTCAATGTATTAGGCTACAATTTATGCTTAAAGTTAATGTATACTAATTAAAAAATATTTTTGATAAAATTTGTCATTACAAAAATATATATAACTTCAGAAAATAATAATAGATTGCTACATTATATTAATGTAATAAATAAAAAAATATTATTAAGATTATTAAGTATAAATTATTGATTTTTAAATAATCATTATTATAAAATCAAATTATATTTCATAATTATATTCAAAGCATTTAACAAAATTCTTATTTAATTTTAAAATATTTAAGTTTTAAGATAAAAAATGCTTTATTTAAAAAAATATAAATTAGTTCAAATCATTTTAATTACAAATATAATAAAACAAAATCATAATTAAATAGATTATTTCAAAATTTTGTTTTGAAATTTAAATATAAATTATTGATTTTTAAGTAATTATAAATATATTATACAAAAAGCTATATTCAAAACATTTAACAAAAATTTGTTACGTTTCTTATACAAATTATAAAATTGGATTTTTAACAATAAAAAAGTGCTTGAAAATTTTTTAAACTGTCTAAAACAAGTACAGATTAAACAAAAATAAATAAAATTGCATTGAATAACACCGAATCGTTCAATCATGTGAAAAACTATTGATATTTAAAATATAATTATTAATATAATTCAACTAATACTACATAACAACAAATTGCTAAACAAGTCTATATTATATTTATATATTATTGCCGTCGACTTAAATTAAACCTGAGCTAAGTTTAAATTTTACGCTAAAAACTCAATTAAATATAGTATTAAATGTGAAAACGTTGTTATATAATGCATTAAAATTTATACATTAATCAGTATCATGTTTTAATAAATTATATGTCAATATTATTATATCAAATAATTTTAATAATATATATATTGGGAAATTAGACCAATATAACCGCCGTTTTATTCATCGCTACTCTAATTGTATTTTTAAATTATTCGGTTATAAAATATCAACAATTGACGTATAACTTAAAATTATTTATAACGTTTTACGATTAGTACGCTGCTGTTACTCTAGTCTTTCAATTGCTATTCTTATGTCATTTAAGTTATGAATAAAATAGATGTTTTGAACATGTAGTCAAAAGCTAATTACAGGATTACAAAGAACGTTTCTAAACTAACAATAAACAACACTAAATAAAAATTTTGTAGTTGTTTTAACAATCTTAAAATCTTTCAAACTTTTTTTACTAAAAAAAAATTCAAATTAGATTTAAATACGCAGGTTTAATCAATGCAGCAACCTGTTTGGATCATAATGTTATGTTAAATATGTTTAAGTTAAATAATGTCGACTTAAAATTATATGACAGATAAATAGCAAATTTATGTTTTATAATTTATAAATTTACAAGATTTAACAAATATTATTATATATATATATCATAGAAAAATGCAAATTTAAAAACAATTTATTAACCAAACAGGTCTAAATACAAATAAAGTTAACGTATTTAAAAAAAATTAGTAAAGCTCAAACTAATTATAATATAAAATGCGTAATCTCAAAAAATATAAATTACTTCAGAACATTAAAATTTATAATTAAATAAAAGTAATTAATCAATTTTTTTATATTTTATTTTTAAAATATTGTTTTGAAATATAAATATAAATAAAATTATAATCATATCAAACAGTTTTTATTTAATATTCAAAACATTTAACAAAATTCAAATTTAAATTAAAAATATTTAAAACAAAAAATGAGATCAAATAAATTTTTAATTAAATCAAAAAAAATACAAATTAGACAAAAGATTAATCAATTTGTATTGAATAACACCGAAGAAAGTGTTGCAATTAAAAGGATAGAAAACTTTGCTAAAACTTACGGAATTATTGTATCAAATAATTTAGATAATTATGTGAATAAAATCATTTCTAAAAAAACAATAATATTCGTCAGTATTATTAAAATTCCACTAATAGTCAGTTCTATTCTATACCTAATTTTTTATTTAATGAATAAGCGGTCGATTTGTATCCTAACGGGTAATGCGTTGTATATATTGGGAAATCAAACCAATATAACCGCCGTTTTATTCTTCGGTACTCTAATGGTATTTTTAATTGAATTTGTAATACAATATCAAGAAATGACGTATAAATTGAAATTATTTATATTTTTAAATAATTATAAACACAAACGCATTATTCGAATAAACGCTTTTAATACAAAAAGATTGGCTCTAATTATCAATATATTGACCAAATATTTAATGCAAGTCTTATTCTGGCCGTTAGTTATCATCACTTTTATAACACTAATCAGTCCTTCAATTATCGCATATTTCGATCCAAATTCTGGTTTTACAGTAAAGAGTGTAATGTTTTGGTCTATAACTACATTTATATTTATAATACAATTATTTGCAATATTTTCGTTAGGATTTGTAGTTGTTACTTTAGTTACGTTATATCTAAAATATAAATTTAACGAAATAAATAGAAAAATTAAATATAGTTTGAAATTTAAGGATCGTTTGCTATTAATGAACATAATTTCTGAACACATTTTGGTAACAAAATTAACGAAAGAATTAAACGATTTTTTCAAATATATTATTGCAATTCTTTATTATCTATCAACGCCTGGATTAATGATATTAATGTATTTAATTCATGCGATCGACACTATTTATTATGCTAGATTTGTGGCGGCAATTATATTTATTGCTATATTTTCAATTGTGTTCATGGTTAATTTTTTTAGCTCTTGGATCAGCTATTGGTCGCATAAACCCTATCCTCTATTGTATTCATTTCTAATACGTAATCGACTTTCAATTAGAAATCGGTTGAAAATAATAGCGTTCATTGAGAGCCTGTCCGGACCCGACATTGGGTTCTATTGCTTAGACTCATTCCCGATGAATAACTACGAGTTCTACCAATTTCCCTCCAAACTGTGGCTGTACATATTTTTTAATACTTGGATTTGTTTGATTTAATTAAATACTAATAATTTATTATTGCATTTTAATATTAAAATATATTACATTTGTAAATAAATCAAGATTAATTATTCAAATGATTTTTTCTTAAATAAAAATAAATTAAAAAAATTGTTTAATTTAAATTACATATTTTCATTTATCTAAAAAATTTGTAAAATTTAAAATTAATATTTGATATATTTTTTTGTAACGAGTGTTGATTAAACCAAATATCAAAAATTAATAAATTAATTAATATCTTTTTGTAATTTATTTTATTCTAGTTATTAACATGAAAAAGCTTTAAATGTGTTTTTCACAAATTTATAAACATATTGTAGTGATTCGGCCTGACTCCCAGTCAGACCGAACCACCTGTTCCCGTGTAGTGATTCGGCCTGACTCCCAGTCAGACCGAACCACCTGTTCCCGTGTAGTGATTCGGCCTGACTCCCAGTCAG
>JAQFXP010004676.1:0-10312 GCA_034693685.1 Belba bartosi
CTTATAGTCCATCCCTTCCGGTCCAGATGTTTGAGTTTTTCGATTTCACACAAAAATGTCAACATTTTTATGCTTTCGTTGCTTTGGTTTTACATTTTATTCTAATTTTGTTTTTAATTTAAATTTAAATTAATTTGTTTTCAAAAATGAGTTTGTTTTGGATTTAAACAATATCGATGCAATCAATTAATAAATTACGTCCTATATATTTAGATCCCCTTGTAAAATAAATTAATTTAGTTTACTTTTATATAATTAAATTTATAGTAAATATTAACCAAAATTTTTTAAGATTATTTAACTGGAGTATTATTTTAATAATTTATTTAAATTTTATAATATTTAACTTAATTTTAAATAAATATATATATAAACATATTATTTTTACACTTAAATCGTTATTTATTGTTAGGCTTCAAGTCTAATGTTTTTGTTTACATCTATTGTTGTGTTTCTGAAAAACATTTGTTTTGATTATATTTAAACTAAATTCAGTTTTAAATCAGTTGTCAATCAATTATTGGTTTAATTTCTAAATTAATACTCATTTCTATTGATAACTATTTCGGCAGTAATTCAAACAAAATTTGCGAATTATTGTCGAAATATAATCAAAATTCGGTTTTTATTATATGCAATGAATTGCGAAATATTTCATAAGTTTTGCGAAAAGTTTTCCAAAAGTTTGAAAACTGTTTCTATTTTCGGAAATAATAATAATATGAATTCAATACAAAATAGTTTTAATTTGTGTCAAAACTTAAAACAATTAACTATTTCTGATATGAGTTTTACAAAACTTTTTATAAATAATAATAATTTGGTTTTTGGGAACAAATTAACGAAAATTAGATTCAAATACAGAAACGAAGACTTAATTGGATTTCAATTATTGGTCGAAAAGAATAAAAAGAGTTTAAAAAGAATTAACGTTTGGATCGATAGAGACGTTACCGAATACTCATTGAATGGTTTAATGAATGGATTGACACAAATATCGGAATTAATTGAATTAAAGATCGATTCGAATTGGAATCACATAAAAGCCGAACAATTGACTCAAATCGGTATAAACTGTAAAAAATTGAAGAGTTTTTGTTTGAAAAACAACCCAAAGACTGGAATAGATATAATTAAAACATTTAATCAATACTTCAAACACTTAAAGCGATTGTATTTGAAAATAGATATTAACTTTCAGTTCGAACTATTGAGTCAATCATTCAATGAATTAAAACAGTTAACACATTTAGATCTAATAGTCGTAACATATTATCTAAATTTTGTTTGTATTAATGACTCGTTTTTCACATCAATTGACACACATTTACCAAAACTTCAATATTTGTCTATATTTAAGGCAAATATATCTAACATTGCATTGAATTCATTGCAAAAACTACCAAAACTGCAAACTCTTATAATAAACAAAAATATTAATACAACAGATATTGAGAGTTTAGAACAATTAACCAGTTTTTCTATTTTCGATTTTATTACTAAATGTAAAAAAATTATTAATGTTTTGATTAATAACCGAAAATATTAATATTATTAAATGAATTTTTTAAAATAAAAATAACTAATAAAAAGTTTATATATTTATTAATTTAGTTAATTTAAAGTTTTAGCTGCGATATGTTTTAGAGTTTAAAAAGTGTTTATTCACACAAAACTATTTATTAAACAATCAAAAACAGTGTATCTGCACTGTTCTAAGACTGACCGAATAGAACATTGCTGATATTCCTTTTATGCATATTAATTAATGTTTAAAAATTAAAAAATAGTAATCAATTTTTTCATATCAGCAATAGTAAGCAAAGCAGCTCATTGCATTATTGTATTATATAAGCACAGTTCTTACACCTAGTACAACTTTTAATTGAAATCTTGAAAGTTGCTTCTTACTACGTGTTTGAAACTATTTTTTTATTCAAAACATCTATAACTTATTAATAGCAATAAAAATTTTACATAAAATATTTATTAATTTAGTAAAGTTTAATAATGATTTGTTAGGCTTGTTATATTCATACTATTTTAACTTTACTTAATTTATTATATTTAATAAAGTTTTTTATTTGTATAAAATAAATTACAAACAAGTAAAAAATATTTATTTTTATTATTTACAATAAAAAAACATTGATTATCTATAATCAATAAATTTTACAAATTAAATTTATTGTTGTATATTTGTATATTATTTTGTTTTATAGTTTAAGTGTATTAATGTTTAAAATGTTAAAATATTATTGTGAATAATATAAAGATGGCCGAGTCACAATTAGCAGGTTTGACATTTTTAGTAAAATATCATAAAATAACTGGAATTACATATTTGGGCGAAAGAGTTGACGGAAAAAATACAAAATTACAAATATTTTTTCAAATTATCTGGAATATAATCATGTTGGCATTTATATTTGATTATTGCTTTACGTTATTATATTATTTATTCAAAGGATTCGACAATAACGAATTAAAAGTATCAAACTCAATTCTAATGCATATAATTAAGTATCTGGGATTTGTTTGCTATACAATCCAATCACTGGTTGACTGTGTATTTATGTTATGGAAAGGAACGGTTATTTTACAACTTTTGAAAAAACAAAATATGCAATTAATTGACAACATATATGAGTATAAGATTGGAATTACTATAACATTAATCCAAATTATAATTGCATTATATTTGACATTATGTTTAATTTGTGGCGTTTTTGTTTATGCAAAATTTACATACATGATGATTTTATATGCAATCATGTTCTTTTTTTCAGTTAATACCAAATTAACTGTACTTTCATTGATAACATATCAAAGTTGTATTGTTTCGCAAAAACTACAGAATATTCTCGACTCTAATGTATCGAAAAATCTTGAATTGTGTTATCAAACTGTTTACTCGATTTACAATATCATTAAACAATTGTCTGATTTATATTCAATATATTTCTTATTGTATTTGTTTTTTAATGTAATCACATGTATTGCAATGTGTTGTATATTAGCACTTAAATATAATGAATTTTTGCCTAGCACAATTTATTCTCTCATTATATGTATATTTTTTATATTAATTATGTGTTTAATTACGGATAGGATTCCTAAATGCTTTCAAAAATTTATAATTGAATTAGAATATATAAATGCAAATCAATTAACTGCAAACGAAAGAATAATTTTAACTCAAATACAGAGCTTTGAAACAAAAATGTGTTTAAATGCAATTAATTTGTTTAAAGTAAATGCAAATACATTTATATCGAGTATGGCTTTAGTCATATCATATGCTGTTGTTCTCATTCAAACTACACAACAAAACAATAAAAAATAATTAATTAATTTTATTTAACTATTTATCATTATAATGTAATACAATGTTAAAAATTAATATATTTTTACAGTATTTAATTGTATAATAATTTATTAAGGTTAAAATGATAAAACTTATCTGATTTATTTTTAAGTAAATATACCACAATAAAATTTATTTTGCACAAATTTAGATAGGTTATATACAAATATTAACTTTTTAAATTTTATTAATTTCACTTGTTCTATTAGTTTTTGTTTAATTTATATAAATATTTTAAAATAAAAATTATATAAGTACCTCAAATATTTTAAATTAAATCTATTATGCATTGTAAACAATTTTATCTGTCAAAATATTTAAGTTCATTTGCTAGAGTGTTGTTTTACAGTTTAGCTAAACTACAACACATTATCAAAACCTATTTTATGCTCAGTTATATCATAAGATGACTTGCAGTCAAAGCATCAATGGAAACAATTAAAACTAATTGCATTTTAACATGGTGAATTTAATAAATACATCGGGAGCAGTTTAAAACATTTGGCTAAAAACTCTAAAACCATTGCAAAAAGTCTAATATTAAATTTAAATGATTTTCTATAAGGAAAAAGAAGCTTTGATTATGATATAAATTATTCGAAAATAATTGCGGAGAATATGGTTTTTACATTTAATTAAACACAAATTGTTAATAAAATGTTTGATAAAAAATATTAATTTTTATATAACTCGCACTGGTTTGGTACTCAATCGAATTTTATGCCAATTAACCAGGTTACTTTTAATAAAACATATTTTATTTTATTAAATATAATGTTGGTATAATTTAAATCTGCTTGCAAAATATTTTTATTTTTGTTCTTTTATACCGCTTTCTGTTAATTGTGTCAAACTATTAAAAGAACAAAAATATAAATATTCTTCAAGCAGATTTAAAATATATCAACACTATATTTAATAAAAGTTCGTTTGACAAAATTAACAAAAAGAGATATATTTGGAGAAGATATGAGAAAAATAATAAATTTTATAAATATTAACCAATATTTGGCAAATATAAATTTTAAGATAAATTAATTAACATTTTTTATAAAAATTAAAATAAATTTCTAGTTGTAATAACTTATTAGAACAGGTATAAATAAATAAAATTTTTATTTAAAAATATATTTAATTTTTATTTAATGGCAAAACATTTTAAATATTATTCAATTTAAAATTATTGATTATTACCAGGTCAGAGTATTAATAATAAAAAAACAATATTTATACAGTGTAAGCAGAATAAAAAAATTTTACTCAAACAGTGTATTAAAAAAATAATTTATATTAATTTGTTGTATTGTAAATAATTTAAAATGAAATAAATATGAAAATAATTTATATAATAAAACTCAGAATAAAGTTAATTATTTAAAATCAATAGTGTTTTACTGAAAATCTTCTTGAGAAATGTTTTTTCACTTTGTGTAATAGTAAAGCCGAATAATGTTGTATTGCTGTACTGTTACACAAAAAGAATACAGTGGGAACGCATACATACAGTCACTATTTAACGAAAGTGCCGTACAAAACCAAAATTAGGCAATTTAAATTCTTGGCGAAATAATTGCATTTTTATAAATTTTATACTGATGTCACTTTTATAGCTTATTTTTTATTTCTAATCAATGTTTTAATTACAAAACATTAAGAATATTAAAATTTAAACTTTTATAAATATATTAAGCATTGTACTATCAATATATAAAATCTAATAATTTTCAATTAATATAATTTGTATAAATCAATGATTAATTTCATTATTATGATCTCTGGCTTTTGGAAAAAATATTAATATTATAAAAGTTATTCATTTTTAAAACATTAAGTAAATTTATATTAAATAAATAAAACTTGTAAGTTACGACTATTTGCTATTTTATTACTTTTGTTATTCTTTTAATTTATATAAAAGCAAAATAAATTTAAGAAATAAAATATAATTTGAAAAAGTGATATTAGTTTAAAATTAAAAAATATTGTCGAACAATTCGCCGAGAATGTAAATTGCCTGATTTTGGTTTTGTACGGTACTTTCGTTTAATAGTAACTGTACATAAAAAACCACATATACAAAGAACATATAAAACTTTTATTTAATCTAGTTTAAATTGTTGATAAAGTAATATTTTGTAAAAATTTAATTAATTTTTTATATTATGTTTGGAAATAAATATCAAATACTATATATATGAGTTTAATATTTTAAATAACTTTTTTTTAAATTTTAAAAGTTTAGGTTATAAATTAATTTGCATAAAAGTCACATATATTAAAAACAAATTGAAATTTAAAATGATACATGTTCTAAATATTAATGAAAAATAATTGTTATATTTAATATCTTTTAATTTAACTAATTTAATTTTTTATAATATTATAATAAATATTATAACTATTTATATTTTACCAAGACATTAGCGTTTGAATCGCTAAAATTAAAACAATTCTAAATAAATAATAAGTTATAAGTAATTCAAATATAAAACATAATATTGTCAACAAATAACAAATAATCAAAAATACAAAACAAAACAAAATATTTTTGAATTTAATTACAAAATTGTCATTAATATTGTCGCTGTCTTTGAAATGAATGTCATCTTTATATCTATTCTTCTTAATCTCATTAACTCTATTGTAATGATTGATAAGAAACGTCATTCTAAACACTCTATGTCTATAAGTTTTAAAATATTTAATTCGATTAAAACTGTAAAAAAATAAATATAATTTTCAATAAATGTTATAAATCAAATTTAACTTGGTGACAAAATTTACAGATTTTCAAGTTTAATTCTTTTTGATATAACCGTTAATTTGTTTACTGGAATTCCATAAGAATTGATGAAATCGATAGCATTTGTCTGAATTAGACCAAAATGTTTGTATATATTAGTCAATATGTTATTGACGGTCGGACTGTCAATATATACAGTTTAACTGTTTATTAATTGCAATATTGTTTTATGTTTAAATATATTTTTGTAATTTATTAATTGAACCTTATTTATTAATTTAGGTTTATTCTGCAATTAATAATATTAAAAAATGAAATAACATTTTATTTAAATATTTGATGAATATAAACATACGTTTTTGAAATAATTATATCTAAATTTGTTTTTATTAGAGAACAGTATATTTGAGTCGAAAGACGTCGTCTATGCTCTCAAACCTCTCCTCAATAGTTACCGATAGCTGAGATGTGATGTCATTATTGAATAAATAGATTAACAAAACGATGTGATTAACCAAATCGATAGCAAATACTGTACTTGTTGTGATAGTGTCTCACTCTAAAACCTTAAATTAATTTATTAATAAACTTTTTATTATCTAGATAGACTTAATAATAAACAAAATTAAAAAGATTACCTTGTTTTAAAATAACACTAAAATAATTAAAAGCTATTTTAAATGTAAACTTATTTTTATATTTATAACAATTTATTAAACATAGCGTCAAATAAGAGATTAAAATCAAAATCCATATCGAAAGCGGAAATATATACAAAATTTCCAAAAAAATTATTTTTTCCAAATATTTAGGATGACTTAATATGCTTATTAAATTACTAATGCTCAAATATGAAAAACTTAATAGTTTATTTCTATTTACATCACTAAAAAATGGTGAAATTATTGTATCAATAGACTAGAAAAAATTAATTGATAAAAAAATTATTATTTATTTTTTGAAAAATAAAAGCAATACTTAACATTTTTATTAAAATATTTCATTATGTTTGTCCATGTTCCATTTTGTAATCGTTCACCACCGAAGTATTCAACCACAATCAATGAAAAGTTATTTTATAAATTATTTTCAATTTAAATTTAACATAACACAAAAGTATAAAATTGTTATGTGAATACAATATTTATTAATTAATAATTAAAAAATTTTATTAATTTTATTAATTTTATTTTAATTGAATAAAATAAAATTATTTTTTTTATTAAATAAAAAATAATAAAAATCAATTATTAATAAATTAAATACTGAAAACTTGAGATTTATATTTTTTTTAAACAAATGTATTTTTTCAAACAAATTGAACATAAATTAAAGGGATTTTATTGGTTTGCTTATTACCGGATTTACCATACTTGTTTTATAGATCTCATCAAACGACATCTTTTTGCCGTTGAAACCATATTTTAAAAAATTTAGTTTTCGAGTTATTTAATATCAAAGTTTTAACTTCAATGAGAATTTGGCTACAATTTCAATTTTTAGAAATTAATTTAACCCCCGTCCCCCATTTATTTTCTCGTGAAAATTTTTTTGGACAATCTACTACATAAAAAAAAGTTTTTAAACTGGGTCTCCAAGAGAGTTCACGAGATTTTTTGTATTTTTTCAGATTCAGAATAAGGATCTTATGAACTCTCTTGGAAACTAAGTTTAAAAACTTCCTTTTATGTAGTAGATTGTCCAAAAAAAATTTTACAACAAAATAAGTGGGGGACGGGGGTTAAATTAATTTCTAAAAATTGAAATTTTAGCCAAATTCCCATTGAAGTCAAAACCTTGATATTAAATAACTCAAAAACTAAATTTTTTAAAAATATGGTTTCAACGGCAAAAAGATGTCTTTTGATGAGATCTATAAAACAAATATGGTAAATCCTATAATAAGCAAACCTATAAAACCCCTTTATAATTATATTATTAATTTGATAAAAGTTTATATAATTAGGCCGATCCAGGAGAGAGGAGATCAGGAAAGGGATTTTCTCAAAAATTTTGTCTAAAAATAGGAAGATATTAGGAAATGAACTAAAAAAAAAACACTTAAAAACTTATAAAGGGTATTTCGGAATTTCATTTTTATAATTAAAGTATTTAATAATGATATTCTAACAATGATATATGATCAGAAACTTTGTTTTTCGATCCAAAATAACAATATCCTTCCAATTAACTTCCCGGTACAATCTTAATTTAAATTAAATCATAGCTTTTTGACAAGCGTTTATAAAATAACAGATAAACTTTTAGAAATTAGTTTGTGTTAAAAAATAAATAATGAATCAAATTGAGTTAAGATGTTTAAGCGAGAGTATATTGAAATTTAGGATCGAAAAACAAAGTCTTTGTATATGATCAATTCATTAACAGTTTACATAAAAATTATTCTTTTAACTATAAACAATATTGCACTAGGCTGCGTTTTATTCTCAAAATTTAAAGTTAATTTACAAACAAACTAAATGAGATATTTCAATTGTTTTTTCACTATCACACATATACAGTATATTAAAACAGAATTAATAATTAAATGAAATATTAACTATATATTGTGACGGGAAATGATGTTTTAAAAATATAATCATGATTTTCATATTATTATACCAGAGTACTTAGATATAAGTGGGGCTTATTTACAAGCTGTTTTAATTTAGTACAGTTTAGCTAAAAGAAATTTCTAAGTATTCTTTTCTAAAAGTAAAGTATTTTAAAATTGGCCATTAATTGCTAAAATAAATGTGCTTGTTGTAGGATACTTTTAATGTTTTATATAATTATTAATTCTGTTTTAATATATGTATGTAATAGTGAAAGAATAATTAAAATATCTCATATAGTTTGTTTGTAAATTAAGTTTGAAATTCGTAAACTGTAAGATAATATTGTATTTTTTAATCATGTATAACTTTTCAAATAATAAAGTTAGAAAAATATTTTTTTTCTTAATCTACTATTATATTATAAGAATTAATCATGATTAAAATAAGTTTGAAATATTAAAAAATTTTGCAAACTTCCGATATAGTCTTTATGATAAAATTTTACATAATTTAACCAGATTTAATCTAAATTTAAACTAAATTTAGTCTATTTAACTGGATTTAAACCAGAATTAGTACCAATTTAAAAAAAATTTATAATATATTTCTTAATGGCGACCTTTTCGCAGAATAAATGCTAGTGGGCGGGATAAATTTAAATTTTCAAAATCAGGGGAATTTTCGGTTAATTTTTTTTTCTAAATGCAAATTATTCTTCTCTTGGTTTAATTTCTTAAATTTAGATTACGACTCCAGGTCTAAAATTAATAATTGACAATATTGTTTAAAAATTTTAAATTAATAAATAGCAATCACAAATTGCTACAACATATGAACACACAGTTATTCACCAGCAATCAGATAACCCGCATTCCAATTACCTAATGATTTGATAAGCAATAAGTTTTGCCAATAGTTTTACATTAAATCTACTTTTGATGAAAATAAAAATGTTTTATCTGAAGTGACTGAAAATAATCACTTTATTTAAATATTAATTTCAATTTGAAAAAATTTAGATTTTTTTTAAAAATAACATGCTCTTTTTTAATAAATATATTTTTAATGTATTTTATATAATTAACTAAATTTATAAGTTTATGTTAAAAAAGTGATAAATTTTTCTCATTCACTCTGTGTCATTGGTAGCAACTCGTCTTTTACTACTTATAAATATTAACTTGTTTTACTTTATAAACGTTATAAATAAAATAATATTTATAAATTTTAAGTTTATATCAAAATTTCATAAATAGTTAATTCAAATAAATTAATAATAAAAACTGCAATAAATTAATTGTAATATTTAACCAATATTAACTAATGAATAACTAATAGTTTTACAATTAAAACTTATTTATTAATAATTAATAATTACCATTGTTATTAAGTAAATTAAATTTTAAAAAATTAACTGTAAATAATTTATTTATTTAAAAATTTTGTTGTGATCTAATTAGTACAATTTATTTTGTGGCATTTTCTAAACTTGAACTTTAGATTATGTGGTTTAATCTTTTGAAAACTAATTAGTGGCCAATAGTTAACAAAAGGCGAACAATATCTTAATTGATTCAATTCTTTAATGATTGTCCAGATCTTAGTCTCGAACTCATCGGTCACTGAACCCAAGTCTATACCCAA